>CAESWR010000231.1:786294-812503 GCA_903171835.1 Mullus surmuletus | reverse complement strand
TAAGAGACGCAGAGTCACAGCACGGATGAAGTATCCGTAGCAGCGAAATAAATGTCAAAATACCACTGTTTCATATCACTAAATGACACCGGCCTTCTTGCCATGGCATCGCGCTGATTGCGTTTGCTTCAAACACAGCATTAGCCAGCAGTCTACAGACGTGACCCCATAGAAGCTACATCACAGCTGCGTCAGCGGCTAGCCTGAGTGGGTGCTACTATCTTGCAGTGCAAACACACCAGGTATTGTGCTGAGCAGAGTCGAGTCGAGTACGGTAGAGCCGGTACTTTGCAATGGAAAAGCACCATAATAAATGCATTGTTTAGTAGTTTGATTCTGTCTTATTTGAAATTGCTTTTTTTTATTGTGCATTATTTCTGTTATTTTATCATTCTAATTCTTATTTTCTAGTTGTTTTTTGTTGTGCCCTTGTAAAGCTTATTCAATTTCCCCGTGCGTGAATTACCTTGCTTACTATGGTCATGTTGAGACGGTGGGGAAGTATTATCCTCCTTCAACTTTGAGATTGACCAATCCATGATAAGGTCCTGTGGAATGTTGAAAAAAAAAAAGAAAAGCACATTAAATGATTAAATACCTGCATTTTGCAACAAGGTAATCTAACCTTTGGTACACTTACTGGCAACCGCGAAAATGCGAAATCCTGTTTTTCCCCCAGACGCGAAGATGATGCGGTATGATGAACGTGGAAAGTATGAGAGGGAGTCGTGATTAAAGTGTATTCAAAATACATGTGCGAGTTTCGCTAAGTGGGACTGTGGATATTTCACAACTTTGATGTACTCACAGACCACAGCTGAGTTTCTTAATACGCCCACTAAACACACACGAGAGCACCTCATCACACATCACACACACGCACGCGCGTCCCCTCACAAACCCCATTAAGCCTCTTTAAGGAGGATAAGTGCAAAGAGACACTGTCAATAATTCATCTTACTTACAGAGGGGAGTGAGAAAGCCTATGAGATGCTTACACACCACAGAGCCTGTGGATGACATCAGCAACAATAATGAATTCATACTTCTTCGGTGTATTTCACCCGACTGTCACGCACTGAATTGTGGCTGTTCACTCCACCAACACAACCTATAAAGCCATCTCTCTTCAACCTGCTTCCTATTTCCATGAATGACAATTTGATCTTTGTGTAACTGAGAGCAAATACAAAAGCCCCTACAGTGATTTGCATGCAGATACGTCCTGGACTTCGACGCGTTCATGGGAGCTTGTGTTTGTCTGTCAAATTGTCAGCATGATAAACAGGGATGATGGAGATTAAAACTGGACGCTCCGAGGCGTTTAACATGAGCAAATCATTTTAGGAGTTGAGTGCTCAGCGGTGTAGTTTGCTGGTTCTAAATGGAAATATTTGATATTATATGAAACATTATAGGATTCAGAGTTGTATAGTTACACTACAATAATACTCAGGAGTTGGCGAGGTGAACTAAGGCTGAACTCTATGAACTCTGAGATCAGCTGGACTTTGGCACAACAACAGTCCAACGCGTAACACAGCACGTTTGGACCCCCCCCAAGACTTTGCTCTCATGCAAATTTGCTGTCAGGCTGAAGTGCCCTTGAGAGACACAAATCCTGTGACCTTTCTGACATGAGAAGGTCACCAAACGGGGGGAAAGTGAAGTAAAGTTGAGGAATATTTACTTTCAAATTTGATGTCAAGTCAAAGCTTAGCAGCAGCACGCAGGCTTTCACTGCTTGGAAGGGAACTCACGCCGGCTTTCTGCGGCCAAAACGGAATCCGTGGCCAGCGGCTCCACGGCGGCAATCAGAGGAAACATGGAGTTTACTCGCACACCGAAGCTGCCAAACACACAAAATGCAACTGGCAGGTCCACGGCAGAGACAGAGAGCCGGGTTCAAGAGCTTAGTGTCGGTCTGACCTCTGACTGAAAGAAAAAATCGCCATCTGACCGACCGACGTCTCCACTAGGAAGTTTCCCAGCTTCCTGTTATGGCTGACCTCGAGGGGTTCCTGCCTCCTCGCAGCATATCACGTTTGATAAGAATGAAAGTGGATGTTTCTGCATCTTATGTCTGATGTTAAATGTCACTGGTAGACATTTTGAGACATTAAAGTTGACTGACTTTTTAAAAATGTTGGATGCTTTTTGATGTATTTATGTGTCCATGTGCGGTGAACTTCTCAGAACTTCAAAATAAAATCATGAAGGTGTAAAATCATTAATGCTACAAGGATTGATGGCTAAACAGGCAAAACCTCAAGGCTGATCGCTCCAAAGGTCAGAAATACGCACCGGTGCCGCTAAAGCTCATTAACTTCGTTCTCACCCACTTCAAAATGTAAAACTGGGAGATTATGATTCTTAGCACAGGTTTTGAATGTAGAAATGAGCCAAGCTTGCGTTTTACTTCAATCCCTCTCAGATCGTGTCAGCAGCCAGCAGAGGAAAGTTTATATTGGAGAGAAAAGTTAACATCTGCTTACAGTCAAACCTTGCAAAAAACAATTAGTTTGTGCAATGATGAACGTTAGCGCTGTGGCTAATCTCTCCTCCATGCAGGCTAGCTGCTCTGCTGACATCACTTCATGAGCTAGTTAGCCAAAACAGTAAACATGCACTTTGAACCCATGAAGTCGTGGATGTATCACCTCACAGCGTAACACACGGTCTGCCCTGTACCATCAACACTCAGCTGTCCGTCAAACAAAGACACCGACACATGGGCCAACAACCCTCACGGCAAGATGACCGGGGACATTTCCAGCTCGGAGATAAAAATGAATTTAAAGTTATCTAGATTAAATGAAGAAACTGGGACAGTTAGTTTCATTTATTTTTTTAAACGTTTATTCAAATTTAAACAAAGATAATAATAAAGTGTAACAGGGAAGGGCTGAAAAAAGGAAAAGTGCATGTGCATGTATGGGAGTTTGTGGCGAGTTAGCTCTGATCTTCTCGTTCTCTAAAGGCGGCGTGCGACCGGCTGCCATGATATCTGTTGTTCTAGTCATCGCTAAACCTTCTTCTTCACGCTTTCTGCTTCCTACGTGGCTACCGTAATAAGTGTTGTCTGCGCGCAACATGCTCACTCATTTTTTTCTCAATTATAAAACGCTGAAATCGGGGACATTTTCGTGGACAGCTTTAAAAACGTCTTGTCGCCTTACATCACAGTCCAAGGTCATGCTATTGTTGTCTGACTTCTAATGAAAAGGCAAGAAAAAAGCAGCCTTCATTTTGCGTTTGTGCCTCACTGCCGCAGCTGCAATTGTGCAACCCAGCAAGAGGCCGTTTCCGAAAAAGCCCCACGTTTCTGGCAGAGCTGACAGGTTTCCAAAGGCAGCACTTTGTTTTGCACCGGGCTTAATCAGAATTAAAATACCATGAAATGATGTTTCCTCTTTTTCCTTTGTGTGACTGTTGCTGCCAGCCACAAACGCTTACTCACAACACCCAGAACATACTCAGGCTCCATCAAAACACACACACAGACACACACACACGCTGAAGGAAGTCAGTCAACCAGAACATTCTTCTCTCTACCTGTCACATCAGCCCTTTCTTCTCGGAGCGTCTATCACCTCTGACCCGTTTTTGTTTGCATGCGAGGTGTGCATTAGCATTTCCTACAGATAAGTGTGTGTGTGTTTGAGAAGATAGCGCTTTTTCTCTTTTCCATCTTATTTTTGTGCCCTTTGGTACTCATTCGCGGTGCGAGCGGGATGAGAGATTTCACAGTCGCCCGGAAAGTTCAGAGATGTGTTTGTTGATCTCCTTCAGAACCAAGAGCTTGGGTTTAAAGCCTAAACAAGCAGTGAGATGGAAACTCATCACAAAACGCGTAGACGTGTGTTTTCTGTTGATGGCATTCGCCTTGTCCCCATCCGATATTGATATCGGATATCCAATATCAGCATTATATCGGCCTGCATCTAAAATCTTCGATATAAGGTATTGAGGTTATTTTTCAGGGTTTTCTGATATATTTTTAAAATGTATTTTATTAAATTGTATTGATATTCTTATGTTTAAATGTATGTAAGCCATTGGTTGATAATAAATGGGTCTGTTTTTCTCATACCTACTGTTGCAGACTATTGTTCTCTGTTTGAGTAATATCACGATCAAGCCTTTTCTAACATTCCATACTACAAAATAAGTAATAAAATGCAATCAGTATCTTATCCGAAGTGAAACAGTTGTATCGGGACACTCCTAGATGGCATCAAACCTTCCCGAATTGGCGACCGCCCGCGGGCACCTGGAGCAGGACGGTTAACAGGTAATCCGGCACCCTCGTTGTAGCGAAAACAGACAATGAGCTGGGGGGCTAAACTCTCATTTTACGGTCATTTACATTCCAACACTGGAATGAGATCATGACTTTGAGTCACCGAGACGAGTCCCGGAGTGACTCTCTGTCACCTCATGAGGTACAAAATCAGCCCGCTCAGGCGTGTGAACCCACCCACCGAGCCGATGTCCAGAACCTGTAGGGTCAACACATTTATCCAAGAGTGGATTGATTCTGTGTGAAAGGAACATTTCAAACTATAATGGAATTGTGTTTTGGACCTCTGGTCGAGATGGTTCCCAGAGCCATTACGTGATTGGTCACGGAGAGGGGGGGGGCTCATGTTTGCAGAGAATGAGTGTGTGTGTGAGACCAGTTGTCAGAGTGGACCGTTGGACCACAGCTGGTACTCAGCGAAAACCGTCACAAGCAGCTGTCATTTGTACTGAAGTGCACTGTGGGAAAGTATCTAATAGAGACAGCAGCCAGCCGAGTGCCGTACAGTGTGTTCTCGGCAGTTGTGATGTCATTTTCGGAGAGAATATTTGAAAAATTGCACCCGTACGATGGAAGACAACCAGCTTCCATGAATTCTACTTTTCATGCACTCAGATTCATTTTATCGCTTCAGCTGCAACAAACCCGTGCATTGTTACCTTTGCCAGAACTGATGGTTTTCAATTGAGGATGTGGCTCAAAATGTGACTCTTTTATTTTTGCTGTTGTTGTTCTCTTTCTTATCTCCTCCTTTTGTTTTCTATTGTCCTCATTTTATGTGTTTGTCTGTGAGTCTACTGTTTCTATTGTGGGGATTATGTGATAACGTTGAGGTATTTTGCTCGATCCATGGCTTTCAATTGAGAATCTGGCTCAAAATGGGACTCTTTTTTTGATGTTGCTCTCTTTCTTCTCTTATTTACTGCTCTGTCTTCTGTTTTCTCCTTTCCTCATTTTATGTGTTCATGTGTTAGTTTACTTTTTCTTTCATGGGGATTATGTGGAGGGGAGGGTAGAGACATGATTACATGAAGACATTGGACAATTCACCTTATGATAGTGTATTACGATTGACTTCTTTGCTGAATCACTGTAGAATAATAAGATTAGAAAAAATAATTAAATAAATTAATACCTTTCAAAATCAGCTTCTGGTGACGAGTGCAGCCGCAGCATCACGGCGGTTTGAGGGCTTCATCTGTGCTTTGAGAGCGGTCGCCTCAGTGGAGCATTTCCCAGAGGGCAAAAAAAAAGAAGGCCTGATTCTTTCTGCTGATTCTTGTATAATTTAAGCATATTCCGGCATGGCTTCCCAGCTGAGAGGATAAAGTGCCTGAAAAACTCTCAGGGAAGAGAACGTTGATTTCACAAATTGACCAGAATTTGCGATGAATTGAATCCAGAAAAAAAGCCTTAATAGATCTCCACGTGCACACACACACACACACACACACAATTGTAAATAATAGACACAACTGCGCCATTTTCACAAACAATAACTGCCTTTTTATTCCATCCTTTCAGCACTGCTTTCATCCTCATCCTGCTGAGGTGAAGGAGCTTTTTTTCGGGACGTATAAACCCTACTCTAATTACAGATGCACAATGTAGCCCACTTTCGGCTCCACTTAATGCTCCTTTAAAAACGGCCACCATAAGGCTGCGCAGCTTATACTCCACTGCTCAATGAGGTTGTGTGTCACTCTTTTGTTTCAGTTCGCCGTGCAAACACGCATCCACACAAAGGTCTTGCGTCCCCGACACCTTTCGCCTGCCGTTAAATGCCTTTTAAAGGAAACTTAAACCCGTTTTTGGTGGTGAAAAAGGCACTCCGCTTTCAGCTGCAGCCTCCAATCACTTGCACGCTGTGTAAACGTTGTGTCACATTCAATCTGTGTGTGATATGAGAGCGCCGCCCGCAAACCGTTTTGCTTCCAGTTTTTCTTCAGGAATCAGCCTCGTTGAATGACACTTTTTTTTTTTTTTGTCAGGATCCTAAATTGATTCGGGGAGCTGTCATGGCAGTTTGTCACACGTACGTTTATTCTATTTTAACACGCAGCCTTCTTTTCATCTCCCATGCCAGACTGCGCTGCCTAAACGCCGCCAGAAGCCTGTTAAGAAATTATAATTGTGCAGTGAGAGGCTGTGAAATAAGTGGAGCAATTTTAATGTGGAATAACCTGGTGATCCAGTGTGATATGTAGGTTACCGTCGTGTCCTGTCTCATCAGCCCGTGTCACCACTCATCCTGTGGAATACGTGAGCCTGGATTAATATTTCACTATTGTTCTACAAGGGATTTACTGTGTGTGTGTTTGTGTGTTTGTGTGTGTGTGTGTGTGTGCAGATTCATCAGTGCAGCATGGTTGCGTCCTCTGTGCTGCATATCTGCCTGGATGCCTTGATGTACTTGCGGCCCCTTGGTGCTCGGTCTTATTTTATGAAGATGTCACCACTTTGCAAGGTCAGAGATCTCCACTGTACTCGCGACGCCGTCGATTCCGACCCTCACCCACATTGATTCGGTGTTCACAATCAGCAAGACCTTTGCACTGTTTGCACTTTCTGGTGTTGGAACGAGCTGAGGTGTCATCTGGATTCTATGATTCTCCTTGTGATTTGCCATATCTGGTGAATGACCTATTGGTTCAAAAGGTGTAAATAACATTTTTTTTTCTTTTTGATTGGATTTTCATGTAAGATAACATTTATAGAATTGTTGCACTGATGGAATGCATGAATGAGTGCATGAACAAAAGAAACAAAAAGACGTCCATATCTAGACATATCCATACAATGTGTATATGTACATAAACACACCTACATACAATATGAATATAGAAAACACAGACAGAGAACAGTTTAAGGAAAAACAGAAGAAAAAAGTAAAATCTTACCCAACAAAAACATATAACATTTTAAAACATGCTCATATTGACGATGCATTTAAAACAAAAAGGGTTACAATTTGACTATTTGCTTACAGTAGAGATCAATGACATGAAGGTAATTCCAAGAATAGGGAGGTTGACAAACACATCTTGCCGTCAAAACAGACATTAATAGAGTCATGTTGAGGCACAAATCAGTGCAAGGAGGTGAAAGCATGTTGTGGTGATTGGTGATGGTGACTGAGGAAAAACTGTCATATGATAAAAAATTTTATATTTGGTGACTTTCTCAACATGAAGACCACCATCCATTGACAAACTTGCAACAAAAAAAAGAAAGAGAGAGTGAAAAGAAGAAGGTCCTGCAGCCATGCTACAGGAGTCGGTGCTAATGTGTGTGTCAGATGGCAGATGAGCTAATGAGCTTGCTAATTGGCAGCCGGCACACATTTACAATAGTGGGGACAAAATAGCGGTGGGGGGCAAACAGCAGGAAATAAATACAAAGAAATTATGTTGACTGACAGGTCACGTGGTCACTAGCAAGCTCCATCCACAGCTACAGAGACACGTGGCCGCACGTTGCCGAGACGACCAGAAGCTGCGATGGTTCAAGGTAAAGACTGTGAATAGGGCTGGATATCAGCACTCAATACCTGAAAAGTATTGACCGAAACAACTCAGTACCAAGTAGTATCGAAACTGTGCCTGTCAAACGATGCCTGCAATGCCCTTGGTTGTTTTTGTACCCAGATCTAGAAAAAAAAAGACTGTTTGTATGGTTTTACTCACAGCCAATCACCACAAGTGTAATTTGAGCACTTTGAAAATGTATTTGTGTAAAAATCGCTTGAATGGGGAGGAGTGGTGACATTCGCACAACTGATTGGTTTCCATTTGCATGATTAACATTGAATGAAGTAACAAAAAGTATCAAGTGAAGTACTCAATTGGTATCGGTATCGTTTTAAGGTTACTGGTAACGGTACTGGTATCGAAAATGCAGCCCTAGTGAATACTGAGATTTATATTGCTGACTTTGGGTGTTTCAGAAAAAAAACAGATACCAAATCAACACTTTAAAATAATTTTCCTGCTCTTTAGACATGTCGTGCTGCACCTGGACTGGGGCTCAGGTTGCACCACCCCGCCTTGCACACCTTTCCTCCCCTTATCCACCTCGAAGCACTATGGGCTGCCTTGATGGCCCCTCACCTCCTGACCTCTGTGACGCCCATCAAAGGGATCCTCCACCGCTTACCTCACTGGATTGACATCTGTGCTTACCACCAAATGATGTGAACATCAGAAGAGTCTTCTTAAGCTTGCGGTTACTCTTGTCATTATCTCACGTCACTGTGATTTCTGAAAAAAAGAGATAGGTAAGACAATGCAAAGGCGAAAAAAAACCAACCTGCAATGATGGTGGCCAGCAGCAAGAAGCATCCATATTACAGAGAGGAGGTCTGTCTCATGGTTGCTAAACCGGCGTTGTCAATCTCTTCAATAACAATATTGCTCTCAGTATGAATAGCAAACATTTATCACCGAGTCGGAAAAACTGATATTGTTTGGTGAATCGTGAGCATTGCTTTTGCTCTCAAAAATTGCCAGCCGGTAATTGAGCGATTTCTCCTCCTCCGGCTCTATAATGGGCTTGTCATGCTGTGCTGCTCAATGCATCTTCAAAAGGAACCAACTCTCAGCGGCTCAGAGGCGAGGGCTGTAAACTAGGTCGCCAGAATGAGCCAAGGAATTTTGCAAGATGGGAAAGAAAGTTTGTGTGTATGTGCGTATGTGAATTGCAGGGAAGAGGGGGGCGGGGGGCTAGAATAGTGCATTATTAAGGTGTAATGGCCGCGGCCTGAGCGCATGCTTCTGGTTCGATTTATTTGGGTCTAGGGAGACACTTGAAATGGTAGTTTGTGTGCTTTAAAAATGCCATAAAAGACGTTTGCTTTTCTCCAGCTCTCCATTGTTTACTTTGTGAGTTATGTTAAAAAAAAAAAAACCCAAAAAACAGGCAGAGTTGAAGGTAGAATGAGCATGAAATCACGAGGAGTAAAACAGAACAGAATGTTCCTCTGACATCACCAGTAAATTCAGACAGGCTCCTATCAAGGCTGACGGTCAGATAAGGGCATGATTTCGTCCTCGGGACCTTGTGCACAAGAATGATGATGGTGTTCCACCGCCTCCGCTCGTTTTTGTTCCTTCCAGAAGAGGTGTCACACCATTAAGAATCCCTCCCCCACTTCTCTCCCACTGTCTAATTCTGGTAGTTATGAGGGGGTACGAGTGTGTGCGGCTAATGGTGTGAAACGGGGGGGTCATTGCGTGTGAAGATAATACCCTCGTTGAGTGCCAGACCTTGGAAGCTTTTACGTTTTGGCGAGGTGAGATCCCGTGAGCCACTTCAGTGTCTTGCTGTCAAAGAGTGATCGCAAACTGCAGTTGTGCACAAGTGTGTGTAAAATGAGGTGTGTGAGGTGGGTGTGGTGTGCAAAAACAAAGATATCAGAGATTGTGTGAAGTTTGCTCATAGTAGGATTGTACATGTGTGCGTGTGTTTGTGTGTGCCCAGTAAAACATGGCACCCTGGGGCCTATAATTCAACTGCGTTTCTCCATTAAAGCTCAGGCCCGCATGTCAAAGTCATGAAATATGTAAACAGAGACTCTGTAAGCAGTTTTGTCGGAAGCCTTCCCTCTCCATGCGTGCGTGCATGTGAGTCCACAGCTGCGGATGTGTGCATGCAAGCAGGCATGGGTGTGGAGCACGTGTGCGTATGTGTGTGTGTGCCTACATGTGAGTAGAATGGGGAGAATGAATTATACAGTGGCACTGGATCTCTGAGATCAGAGTCCGGCCACTCCGAGAGAAGCAGCAGCTGTGGATGCAGCTGATGTATGTGGTGGTGTGTGTGTGCGTGCGTGTTTGTGTGTGTGTGTGTGTGTGTGTGGTGTTAGAATTCTTTGACCTGCTGATACACGCAGCCTGGCTGACACCGTGACACACTGATATAGTTATTAATACACTTCAACACCAGTGTTGCTCCAGTGTCCCACATTTGGTTATTTTGAGGGGGGCAGGGGGGCTCAGAGTCCCTCAGCTTTGTCGTGTTTCTCTTCAGCATCAAAATGCACTTGTTAAACCGATCAGATCCCCAGAGGAGCCTGTGGATGCATTTTACATCTCATTGTGATTGTGGGTGTTTGTGACAAAACATAAAAATTCCCATCTTACACTTACTGCTTCATTATGTGCTCCATATTGGCTAATCTGCTCCATATGCATTTTGCACCAAGCAGACCATAATCCCCTCATGCTGCACAACCCGTCTTCAAAACAAAAGCTATTGTTCAGATTATCTTCATCATGTCATGTTTGTAAATAAGGGTGAATGTCTTTTTCATTATTATGTACCAAGTCTGAGCAGCCTGTATTGAAGACAAACTGGAGACATACCGGGATACTTTCCTGCCTTCGGGTTTTTAAAAGCGTTAGGTAGGTAGAACAGGAGAGCCAAAAGTGCTGTCTGCCTCGCAAACCTTGACATTGCAGTTTTTAAGATGACAACTGCTCTATTTAGTGGCTCGCCCATCTGGCAGGACCTTCCTTGAATGTCAGAATGTCCTTCAGATATTTAACAGAAAAGTAACTGTTATTCATAAATGATATGAGCCGGGACAAATGCATGGATGTGCGTATGATTTTCACAGCTTTCAAAACTTAAAATATGTTTTCCCACTTTACAGTCTACCAGCAAAAAAAGGAAAATAGTAAAGATTGGAGAATCAAATGCATCACTCATGACAATTAAAACAGAAAGTTGCTCTTTAGATCTGACTCATCGTGGTCTTTACGTGGAATGCAGTGGTGGATGAACAAGTATGCACCCCCATTTGCATGGTTTTCCCACATAACTTTGCCTGTGGTCAAGGGATCAAAAGGAGCAGAAAAAGGCAAATTCTGGTGGTTGTTCATGCAAGAATTCTCATGTGAGAAGCGGAAACCTCAAATAGGACCGGTTAATAGAGCGGCCTGGAAGTGAGGAGACATTACAGCTCATATTTCAGCTGATGCATGAAATACTCAAAAATGAAGGCGCTGCATCGAGAGAGAAGGAAAATAGCAGGGTGAGAAAGTTCTTCCAGAATGGGAATAATCCACCAGCCGCTATCTCTACTATCTAATACACTGGTTTGGTTTAATGGTTTCTGACAGACTACAGTTAATAAGATCCGGAATACAATGGGCGTCCTAGATTACTAATTTAACGAGTCTACAGCAGCTCTGGCGAACTGCTGATATACTTCATAAGAACTGCTTGTCAGTGGGTTAGATGGCTTCAGAAATCCCCTCCCCCAACACCTCACTGGTGATGGAATTGGGTCAATCTTCCAAAATCCAGCAATCCAAGGTTCACACCTGCCATACTCTGGCTGAATTGGTACATTACGACTCAGCACGCGAGCAGGGTTCGCCAGGAAGTCAGCAAATGATGGCAGGTCTGTGAGTGCACACTGCATGGTATTTGTGCAAACTTCATTTCCCAGGATTCCATGCAATATGGATCCTTAAAGATAGCATTTTTCCCAACTGCAGACAAACACCCTCCAAAAGAGTTAATTATTAGTTCCAAATGTTCCCAATTGCAACCTGCAACAAGTTGTTTTGTTTTGGAGGGCCCCCAAAAGCATAAGCATAAGCATGCATGATAATATAAGTGGTCTGAAATTTGTTGACTCCCTTGCATTGGTACTAATGAGGATGTTCTGCCATTTGACTTTTTTTTTTATTTACCCCAGTAATTACTCCATCTACCCCATGTGCGATACTTTATGTGCAATATTTACTTATTTATAGTATATATGTTTTTTCCCATCAATATTTTCTTCTTTTTTTATCATTCATTGCTCCTTTGTACTTTGTATTTGTATTGTATTTGCACCTTACCTGTACGTGTCACTGAGACACAGAATTAACCCATGTGGGATCAATACCAATAAACAACACTGTTTCCTGACTTCCTCGAGGCAATCCTGTTACTTTGCTCATGTGAAAATTCCCCAAACATGAAATTTCTGGGCCGCTATAAATACACTCAATCTTAACCCACTTATAATAGGATGCTCACAATCAGATACTGACATGCTGATGTTAATCACGTTGTCAAGCCAACCCTGTTTACCATCTTGGTGTGGTAGCATGCAAAGATTTTATGTAAGTATATAATGACTGGACAAATTGAATTTCTACATGATTAAAATTCAGAGAATGTTCTGCTCCAATCATCCAGATCAAACATCTGGAAAACATAAATAAACAAAACCTAGTGAGGAAAAAAACTTGTGCACTGCCCGGGAATCGAACCCGGGTCACAAGAATGGGAATCTTGTATGATACCACTACACCAGCAGTGCTGACAAGGACCTGTAAATTTGTGAAACTCATTAACTCCGAAGGTGACCAAGTGGTGTCAAAGACAATGCAGAGGGTGAAAAGGAGGTCGTTAGCATGGAAAAGGGAAGGATGGGTGTGGGGTGGTGTGGGGTAGGGTGGGAGGAGGGTCAAAAAAGAAAGGATTAGAGTGGGGAAACACAAAGAAAAGGAAAAAAGATGCATCCCAGGTGGACGGATTTCCAATATGAATTCCAAATTGACTTATCTTTGTATTAGATCAAGCTGGAAAGGGGAGGCTTTGTTCGGTGTACATGTCGTGTAAGACCACGCCAAAGCCAGTCTTCCCAAGTCCAGATGCAGAAAAGAGCCGGTTCGTGTTAACACACAGCTGCAGTCGGTTGGTGTGTGCGGCTTTGAGGGAAACACAGCCTGAGTTTTTGTGAGACGAAGATTCTGAGTGAAAGGCTGCCTGTCGCATTTTTCATCCAGTTTGTGACAGAACACCTCTCCCTCTCTGAAGCTTAAAAATTAGACCACCAGCTCATCTGAACAGCCTTAACTGATACTTGTGTGAGATAGAAAATCTGATTTTCAGTGTGCTTTTGATAAGGAACTCCATATTGTAACTGACTGATTTCCTCCTGAGGCAATCACTGCACCTCATTTATATCTTTTCATATACAGATGAAATCAAAAGCTTTAGAAATGCATTTTACTTAAATGTAAAACAAACAGCTGAAACACAATTGTCAAATATTCCATTCAGATATACAGCTGTAATGTCAACGCACTGATGCTTGCATGTCAGAATTTGTGTAGAATAATTGCTGCTGCTGCAACCTTGATACCAAAATACACTCTAATAATTTTTTTGTTCATTTTTTTCCATTCCTTGTTTTAGTCGTGGAAAATGAGTCACCATGGTAATGGGTACCTTATATTCTTCCCTTTTTTTTTTTTTTAAACATAGTTCTTTTCCGGTGTGCAGCATCTGATAATAACTGGCTGTCAGTGTAATGTCTCATTAAGTTGGTGGCATCCTTGACACAATATCATTACATCTGTTAAAGACTGTTATTCCTTTCATTCCATTTTGAGCAACATTTCCTTGTTTTGACAGGTAACACACCACAGCTGATGAAAACACACACTCTCTCTCTCTCATGTTTTGTGTTTATGTTTGAGTAGGTCTTGACATTCGGATGTCAAACGAAAACTGCAATGTCTGCTCCATTAGTCTAAGATGTTACGATAGTTGACCAGGCAAACAGGGGAAAATTTCTCCTCGCTGAAACATCAGCAGCGGCGTTTTAACAGTTGAGGGTCCAGAATGTAAACGGCCGTTTTGATTGGCCCTACTCACAAAGGCCTTCGCCCGATGACCTACAATTTTCCTCATTATACAGAAGTGAAATGGGGGTACTCAGAGGGGAAAGGGTGATTAGAGCAATGATTATAGTAAACCTCTTTCATATTGTCTGCCACAGGGGGATGAGAGGGTACCAGGGGTTAAAAAAAGATCAAGAGGAGGGGGTGCAAAGACAGAGCTGAGGACGATAATGGAAGTAGATTAATCAAACCACCGAGGTGAGAGAGCAAAGTGAAATGGAACATGTGTAGTGGAGACACGAGGGATGACGAGCTGGGAGCGCGATGGGAACAATTATAGGAAGCATCGCCTGGCCGGAATTTTAAGGTGAAGAATAAAAGAAACGATTGGGGCAGGAAAGAGGTGGAGGAAGAGATGAAGGCAGAGATTATGTTGTTGACTCCCGGCTTACTGCTGGTTGATTGTTCATCTGCTGGTTTTCCCCACAGACTACTGCACACGCCACCAATCCTCTTACATGTACCCCGACCTGCGGCCGTCTTAATCCCCCCCCCCTCCTCCTCTTCCTCCCAGTCAGCTCCACCGTCACCAAGCAGAGTTTGGCCTGTCCGACCTGTTAGGAAACAGATGCCTGACGAGTGCGTCAGACATCTTGGCTGATTTGGTTGGTGAGTGGACTTTTGTGGTCAAACAGCCTCAGTGTGCATTTTGAGTTTCAATTCTTCTTCTTGTGAATTGTCCTCATGTCTTTTTCTCACATCCTTCATGATATTGCTGATGAAATCCGACCACAAATTGTCACTTGAGACGCACGTGAAGACCGGTTTTAATGCCGGATGCAAAAACTGCTGCGCCGAGAGTCGTCCTCTTGTGATGTGAATGTGGGTTAATGGAGGTCTGAACCGTTTTTGTGCATTGTGTGTAAGAGTGGTTTAAATAAAGAATGAGCCACAAAGTGAATATTTCAGCAAATTCGCAAAAACAACTTTTGGAAGTGTGCTGACGTGAAAGTCCTCAACTCTGAAGCACAGGAAGTAATCTGAAGCTGGATGTGTTTTCATAATGAATCCAGGCTTCTCTTCGGTTTCTTTTTCAAAGCCCACCTCGTCGAGGCCGAAGGCCCCGTCCGCTCAGAGACGCGGTTCATCTCTAAGGTCTCTTCGGTCAAAGGAAGTTTTCCCTCGCCCCTGTTGCCGAGTGCTTGCCCTTGGGGAGTTTGTAAGGTCTCTGTATATACAAATATTCAAGAACTTGGTTTCGACCAGGGCTATTCAATTACAAATTCAGTAGAGCCAGATTTTAAGACTGAGACCTTAAACTGGAGCAGTCAATTGGGGAGAGGTAATGACAAATTTCAAACCAGCACAAACACATATAATAAAATAACAAGTCATGTTATTCCTCATCATTTTTCATCATCAATACTTCACTTCTGACCTATAATAATAATAAACACTTTTGTCATATGTAACCCAGGCATTGAAACAAAAAGTGTTATAGTTTTCCAGTGTGTTGCATTCACTTTCTGAACTACTGTACGAATTTCAAGTTCATTCTCGTCAAATGCGTTTTTCTCTGCTTTTTTGACTGAACCACGAGCAAAGCCACGAGGGCATTGCTTCTGGGCCGCCATTTGAACTGGCCTGCTTTCGACCCACTTTGTGTTAGAATGCCAAGACATAAACTGAACTATATACATGGATATTGAATTGAAATGAATTAACAGGTGCGCAGAGAAACATTATTATCCACTTGGAGCCATGTTTGTCTTTTTAGCTGCCAAATACTCAACTCTTTTACCTTTTTCAGACACACATCCCATCAGATTAAGGGATAATAATGTTATTTTTAAACCTGGGTTTCATTTCACCTCTGCGTTGAACTGATTGATAGCTTTTTAACAATTTCTCGAATTAGTCCAATATGAGTGAGAACGCTCAGGTTTTAGAACCCCCCCCCCCAGCATTATCCTTTAATCTGATGGTATAGCATGTATTTTTATTACCAGTAAAAGTCGTGACGGACACCTGCGACGATCGAATGTCTGGTTGAGCCCACGACTGCTAAAGGAGAAATCTGTTTTTATAAGAAGATGTGAGGATCTGAGAGTAGGAGGAAACCTACTCTCAGATCAGGAGCACATTTTGTTACCATGTGTGCTTCGACGGCAGGTGTCTCAGGTTTGGAGAGTGTAAACAAAGCGGGAATGTAGCAGGCAGCCGGCCGGGTGGAAGGACGGAGGCCAGAACACAACATTCATCACGTGTCCGTTATTCAGCACCGCACGTTCGCTCTCTCTCTCTCTCACACACACACACACACACACACACACGCACAAACACACAGACATTTCCACAGATGCGCTGGCACACTGTGACTCATCAGTGGTACTTTTCCAACGTTTTTCTCCGGGACTTTATACTACTTTGACTGAGAAAGTTACAGAATGGATTGATGATACATGTGTGAGTCAGGGCAGTTTGTGTACAAAATGAGTCGAAGGTAATGAAAAAAATGTGAATTTAATAAAATAAGATAGAGATAAACTGTAAAATAACTGATAAACTGTAATGGTGAATATAAGCTGCTTTAATTCTTGTTCTGTTTTCTAATTTTCCATAAGCCGAAAATATAAGCGATAGGCAGTCCCTATGAGTGTTGTCTGTTTTAAAAAAAACAAACCATAAAAAGAATTGATGAAATACGCAAATGATAGATAGGTACCTTCTTCCACTTGTAAATCAGTGCAGTTAATATAGTTTGTCAGTACATCCAATGGTGTGCATGTCATTTTTCTTTGTCTGATGTGTTTCCTTTTTCGGTTTTTCAGAGGTCAAATGTATTAAGTGCAGGCCGGGGGCCAGAGCAACTGGCAGGCGTGTGGGTGTGTTTGAAACATTTCAAATACCTGACATTGTGAGAGAAGTTAAAGTTAAAAATGGAAGTGGTGGAGGAAGTCATGCACAGAGGGAAGATGGTGTTCATTTAAGTGTAAGCACGGGAAGAGAACGCCGATGGGAGGCGGGCGTGCAAAAGGTGACGGATGGAGAAGTTGGAAAAATGTCATTTGAGTTGACATCCTAAAAAAACAAGTGCCAGTTTAAGTGTCTGAAGAGAGAAATGATGGCAGTTGAAGTGTCGGCTGAAGTGTGGGCGCCGAAACGCAGTCAGGGGGAAAATTGTGTCTTGTGTGTTAGTTTCTGGAGGTGAGGACGTGAGAGTTGAAGGGGTCTGAAATATCTGCTGAAGGGTCAGCACGCAGTTAAAGGGATAGTTTGGATTTTTTGACATTAAGTTGTCTGAGATCCTCACCATCAGTGTCGATCATCAGCAGTGACTTTTCCCGCACTGCGGAGTTCCAGCCTGGTTTCGGTGTTACAGAAAGTAGTTCTGGCTAATTGCTGGGGTCACACAAAGATGAAAAACAATATGTGTTTAAAAAAGTAATCCATTTCCATCCCAAATTCTTCCTCCCTTCGTATCACTGCGCACACCATCATCCGCTGTTTCACGGCATTTACATGCTCGGAAGTAGACGCGTTGCAGTGGTCGCCTCCTGCCTCCTTCAGCAGATGGAAAGGGAGGGAAAATAGTACCGGATGATTGCGAGATCGAACTTTTTTTACGGTAAAGGATTCATGATGCAAATGTATTACTCTTTTCAACGCATATTGATTTTTTGGAGCAAAACGGTTTATCCGTGTGACCCCAGCAACTAGCTGGAACTACTTTCTGCAACACCGAAACCTGGCAGGAACTCCAGTCACGGGATGCAGTGGGGGAAAAGTCACTGCTTATGAACGGCAATGATGGTGAGGATCACATACAACTTCATGTCAAAAAATCCAAACTATCCCTTTAAAACGTGGCACATGCAGGGACACACACACACACTTTATGGTTCCTGCCTCTCCTCACCACTGAATTTCCCGCACTTGCAAAGAGCTTATCCGTTGAGCTCCTCGAATGTATCAACTCATTGCTCAAACACCAGAGTGTAACCTGAGGCGGTGCAGAAGGTCGGTGTGGAATTTCACTGGTGAGATTGTCTGCATCTGCCCATGTGTGGGAGTGTGTGTCCTTGTGTGTGTGTGTGTGTCTGTGTGTGTGTGTGCGGGCATTGGAGAGATGGTCCTGCTTCTATTATGGTCACCTCCGGGCGCAGGAGAGCTAATATAACAGCATGTAGCTTTGTGATGTAGCGCGGGTTATTACAGCCTGTCATGTCGTCATCCCCTCCATACTGCGGGGCCTTGTTCCCGCCGCTCCCACGTCACCAAAACCAGGTGAGGGATCCGATCCACCGGCCTCGGAGATAAACCTCCCCCGCTGAAAACAGATGCAAAAGTTTGCCTAAACGTTTTTTCTTCTCGCAGGGAGAAAAATATTTGATCATTTCCTCGGTTAGGGATTCTCGCTCTCTGATATGCCATCGAGTCAGACTCCTGCGGGAAGCTCATTTCCTGGGCGGGTGTGAACGAA
Source organism: Mullus surmuletus (assembly GCA_903171835.1). Classification (NCBI taxonomy): domain Eukaryota; kingdom Metazoa; phylum Chordata; class Actinopteri; order Syngnathiformes; family Mullidae; genus Mullus; species Mullus surmuletus. The sequence continues at coordinate 794,088 of CAESWR010000231.1, read as the reverse complement.
CGTGCTGGAAATATTTGAGCAGAGACTTTGCACATATCCAGAGGTTTTATGAGTGCGCTCCTCTGCAGAGATGGATCTAAAACCTCCCCGGTGAGTCACCTGTCTTTGTCCATGGATGGCTGCAACACAAACACTTGAACCCGGCTACAGACACGCATTATCCATCATGCGCGTGTGCTGGAAGCGGCAAACTTCGCGGCCAATCACAGGAGGGAGAATGAGACAACTTCATCTCCAGGGTGTAAAGGGATCTTTAATACTACTACTGCTCTCTAATACACTGTGTTTTTTTCCCCCTTACTCTTACAGGATCAGGATTGTTTTATGTGACTGTGGATGAATAAGATCCTTTCATTAAAAGCAATTCCGAGATTTCCAAGTACGGCACGGGGGAAAGCTGCAACATCAGCAGCAGACCACCACGATATTGCAGCAGGACTACAGTTGTAGGGGTCGAGGCTGTGTCGCTATGGCAACCAGATACATTTGAAAAAAAATCTAAATTCCTCAATATAACCTGTCTTTTTCCCTGCGCAATGCATGGATGAGATGAAAAATGAGAAACAAAAATTGAAAGAAACCTGCAAAAATATAGCTGTTTTTTAGGTGTTCCACTTTTAACATTTTTGACATTTTGTTCACCCGCAGACACTTCACGGCAACTAATTCAGAAGCTCCAAAGGCTTGAAATCAAAATTGTATAAGACTTCACGATTCGAAACCACGCTATTCACTTCCTCCGTGCCCTTCAAACACGAATTTTCCTGTGAAGCAGAGAGTCTGGGAGCCCCGCAGAGTTTTGTCTTCGCACACACTGAGACGTGCAGAGTTTTAGTTATGAACACAGAAGATTAAACATGCTGTCAAAAGCAGCTGATGTCTTTTTTTGGAGCGACTTCACCTCTCTGGATATTTTCGCTTCGTGCACGATGATGATTTCACTCCGAGTTGCAATGATCCAGACTTTATTATGACATTTGTGGTGATTTATGGAATCAAAGGCTAATTTAAGTTTGTGTGTGTGTGTGTGTGTGTGTGTGTGTGTGTGTGTGTGTGTGTGCGTGCATGCGTGTGTATGTTTAAGTCCCTGGCTGCTAATCTCTCAAATTGTCCCTAACTCGCCCTTACTTGTAGATATGTAGCTGAGCTCTACAGCCACACACAGTCACACACACACACAGACACGCACAGACAAAAAAAACCTCTAAATAGCTTTTTAGGAAAGCTGGCATCAGGTCATTTCACCACGGAAGTCAACAGTTTACAGCACATGCGGTCCAGCACGCGGTACGCAATTTGCAAAGCCGAGAGGTAATGTGTTTCGTTGTAAAGCGATGTTTGAGAAAACTTTCAGTACATTAGTTGCACCGAAAAGCCTGAAGCACTAAATTGTTTTTTATGAAGCAGCGGGTGTAACTCTTGTCTGTCACTTTGTATCTTTTCATCCCGTTCGTGCTGTCATCTACTTAAAATCTCCTCCACTTCCTAAATCTCCTCCACTTCAACTCGCGCAATCATTAAAAGGTTCCATCAAAATGCACCACAGGGTGTTCCACCACACACACTCGCAAACACTCCTACGCATGACTTATAGGCTGAATCACCAGCGCTCGTCCCTGTGACGTCTGTCTGGGGTGTCAACCCAGAATTACACATGCACACACGCACACACGCACGCACACACACACACACAAATGCTGTTACATACACATTGCACTATCATAAGCATGTCAGTGTGCATGCCCAGGCAATATACACTGGTCTCTGTACCACACACACACAAACACACTCACACTGTCCCCCCTCAGGTAAGTGTACCTGAGGGGGTGCACGATGTCTTATTAGCCCAAATCATTTTCTGTCTTCACTCTCAGACGTGAAAACACACAACAGATGCAACGCTGGTGCAACTTCGGAAAATACACTGAACTTCCTATTTTTCCACCGCTTGTCGGCTCTTTGACTTCCCATTTTCACTTGTCGTTCTGTACGATTCACCTCCACGGACGTCACTCTGTCTGGCTGACAGTCATTTTTTATTTACATATATTAACAATGTTAGCCTAAAGAGTCTTGGAAAAGTTTGTGGTGCACTCAGTGTCAACTGTGGGTTGCATAGCTCACATAGCTGCAATGTTGCAGCAATTGCCTAGTAATTCCTCGGAAGTTCGGGCGGTGGGGAGCAGATTCAGATATGTTGTTACATGAGCTGAGTGAGGTGAGACTCATGAGTGAGTTGAAAGCGTCATGTTGATTGATCTCTTTTTCCATTCGAGTGGTTCTTGATTATTCAAACAAATGACTAACCACACCTTATCATTCCAAATAACAGTTTTCATTTAACCGACAACAAAGAGGAAGCTTTCACCAATGCCTGTTAGTTTGTTATAAATCATGGAGGAGGAACAACTACTTCCACACAAGGACAGATATATTCATCACAGATCAGAGTTGAAAAACAAAAAGAAACACTATATTTTGTCATTTTCAGAACACATGTTGTATTCGCCTGCTGCTGTATATGTATCCCCCTTTTGTGGATCATCATGAAAGGGTTTCTGCTTGAAATCACTGTCGGACAAAGCATGTGTGATTGCTCGCCTAGAGACACATCAAAGTCACTGGATATGAGTACTCGTTCATTTCCTTGATTTATTTTATTGCAGTTCTGGCGGTTCAGTATTACCCTCAACATTGGAGTGGAAGAGGAATAATAACAGTAATCATATAATAATCATAAGGTTCTTAATGAAATATGCCCCCTTGTGCGCTTTACACAGCAGGCACAGAAATTGAACATCTCTGAAGAAATTTCGGATTCGCCTGCTTCCTGACATGAATCTCAGTAGACACGTCAAAGCCACCTGATTTGCATCGAGTCTCAGAGAATCGCTCCGATGCTTTGATGTGTTCTATCACCTGGTTATCGTCTATATTTAGTGCCAGGTGCTATCCACGGGCCACTGCTTTGCAGGACAGGAGTTTGTACCTTTGATGCTTTGCTTTAAATTGCCCAAGCCTTTTAACATTAAAGTTACCAGATAAATGAAAATATTGGAGAAGAACCCACGGGCCGTTAACAGAAAAGCAACTGGGCACTCAGTTTCTTTGGTTTTCTCAAAGCTGTAGGGGGAGTCGCCTGCCAAAGTGTGTACAGAGGAGGAATAATAATCACACGGTATGGGATTTATGAGTATTATATACGACTGCTTGGTGTGTATTGCAATAGGGTGTGGACAGCGAGAATAGAGAATAAAAAGTCATGACAATATAGAACTAGCCCAAAAAGCTCAGTCGCTTAATAGAGAGAAGGGTGGGGGTGTGGGGGGGGGTTATTGAAGTATTCCTCTATGACAGTAAATGTTAACCATCTTAAAGGTGTGAGGGGATTAAAAAGATGACATTATGTTTTTGATATTCCATTCACAAGAAAGCAAACACTTAACACATTTGACAGCTGTGACAGCTTTGTGAAAGAAAGTTAAACCTGTTTTTAAAATTCACATCCAAACCATATAATAACTTTCTTAGTTTCCACTGTGAAAGTTAAAGTGTACTAAACTCTTGATGCATGAGAGTGCAGTGATGTTTAAATGAATACTTCATACATTGTGGCACGACGAGCTCGACAGCTCGGGCTGCTGATGTCTGCGCAGCGCTGCATCTGCATTCCTGCATGTTTTACGCAATCACTTTCCCTCTTGTCATTAAAATTGCGCCGCTCCAATTTGAAGCAGAGCATGGCAGACCCGTCTCATTTTGAATCCCACATCGTGCATTCCAGCACAGCTGACGTACATGATGTAACTGTTAATGCACATGTAAAAATCACACATACACACAGACGAACACATACAAATCAGACACAGAGAAAACAGATTCTCAGAAAACAGATCCACAGAAAATAGTAAGGGGCACCTCTTGAGGCCCTCAATTAAAAATTGATGCTGTGATCTGGTGAGCTCTTGGCTGCATCTGCTGAATATTTAATCAACAGTCTCACTTTTTTTCCCCCTACATTGGCACCATTATGTTGCTCCGGGTATATGGGACAGGAAGCTGCTCTCCACTACTTCCTGTCTGATAAGGGCCATCTCTGGGAGTGAGGGAGGAAACTCCACCAGGAGAAACAAGAGATGAGGAAAAAGGAAGGTGGGGCAGCAAGTAGTCTGCCAGGTGATTAAACAGTGTTTTAGAAAGCCGCAGAACGTTTGGTTATTCTGGATTTTGCGGAGACAAAACGGGACCTACTACACAATTGTCCTATCAAATACAAACGATAAAAGAGCGAGGACGTCTGTATGAGGCAAGATAATAGAAAGCTGTTGGGGTTTGGGATGATAGACAGATTGAAAGAGCAAGAGTAAAGAAAAAAAACAGCCAGACAGCAAGAAAAACAGACAAAGATAGCAGCAGCGGCAGCCGTCGTGTCACAAGATCCAAGGACTTGTTTTGTCTTTGTGAGAGCCACGAAGAGAAGGAGGGAGGTGGAAGTTACATGTGAGAGCGTAAAAGACAGACAGAAAGTGAGTGAGAGACAGGGATGGATGTGTGAGGATTGTGTGTGTGTGTGTCTGTGTGTGATGGAGGGACTCCAGGGAAAAAGAACCTCCACTCAGTCTGCAGAAATCCCTTTCATGTGTGATTGGGGCCGTGTCTCTGTCTCCCTGTTATCTCCACACACAGGCCGGGTATCGCTTTCTCCGCGCTGTCTGACTCTGTAAGCGACACCCAGTGTCTGCAGCACCACTCTGGCCTGCTTCCTCCGTCTGAGCCGAGCTCCTGAACGAGAGCGAGAAGTCAGAGGCCCGAATAATGCTCAGTCATATTTCCTTTGCACCTACGAAGGCCTAAACTTCAATGAAAGATGAGATGATGCAAAATGATCTTTCCAAGCAACAAGGACAAACGATACGGCGATTAACTTGATCACGATGCAGAATAGATGGAATTATCCTTCACAAACTGGTGGTTCACTGAGAGTTTACACCTGCACCGGAGCTTTTTAACCTCATCTGCACTGACATTGAAATGGTTTCTTTGGCCTGTGCTGCACCCCTCCAAATTTCACAAGAATGAGTCTTTTTGGATATTCCAGCTGGCAGGCACACAGAAGCTAACAACTGGCGTGGAAAATATCTCAAATTTGAGAATCAAAGGCTATCTTCACACGGTAGGCCCAAGTGGCCCCAATTCAGATTTTATTTTTTTCTCCCTTATTTGATCCGGCTTGATCTGACTTTTTCATGACAGAGTGAAGAAAAAAAAAAAAGGGAATCCTTTCCAAATCCAATCTGGGCCACTTTTGATATGCAGCTTTATATCAGATCCAGATCTGATTTTGTTTTATGCAGCCTCAGTCTGAACAGCCGTATGATCTGCAATGCAACTTTTGTGTCACTTTAGATTGACAATTGTCATAACTGTGCGCAAGCAGGAGTCAGAGAATAAAAACAAATATGGCAGACAGAGGATTTGGGATGAAATATCTTTCACTGAAGCCATTTATGCCATGATGCCTCCTGGCTCCGACTCTGCATTTCTGCACCAAAGTTGCAGTCGTTGCTCCACAGAAAGTGATAGCTACACTATAAGTAAAGATTAAACCATAAATGCTCACACCTGTAGCCTTCATGTCTGTTTTCCTGAGTGTTTGTTTACTTCCATCTTGCTCTTATGTCCATGTGGGGTCACATTGAGGCCATGACCAGTTCACACTGGTGTCCAATCTAAGTGATAAAGTGAATTTCTGCAATTAATCAGATATCAGAATTGAGAATGAGATCAACATTCATGGTAGAATTATGGCACAGCAGAGACTTGATTTGACAAGATAATCAGGGAAACTAGTGCTAATGTTTGTAGTGTCAATGAAGTATATATAATCCTTGGAGATATGATGCAGACTCTCGCCTAAACCACTAATGTGCTTCTGAAATCTTCCTGTCTGAACACAAGGCTCGTAACTCTGAACATAATCAGCTTTCGCCACCATTTTAATTGAAGTGCTTTTTGAATTAATGTCATTGAAATAGAAAGCAGCTCTATCTTGATGAAGGGAAAATTGTTGGCCCATCCTAAAAGAGTGTCATTCTCTTTTTAGCTGTGCTAAGATGACATTAGATATTTGAGAGTTTTCTAAGATGCTCAACAACGGTAACAGTGGTTTCGTCTCACTTTCCCATCAATGAGGACAATCACTTGCATGTCCTCACTAACCATTTAATGCATAATCCTAATCACTCATTCTTTCATTGGTCATTCATCTCCCTCCTTTTTGTCTCTCCTCTCTCTCTTTCTCATCTTCCTTTTGCGCTAATCCACCCATCAGTGGCTTACGCAAGCACATGCGTCAAAAGAAAGAGGGGAAACTCTTTTCAAAGCATCTGATATCCAAAGAACTGTGAAGATGAAAAGAAAGAAAAAGGAAAAGAGAATGTTAAATTGCGATGAAAACAAGACACTTGAGAGTGTCTGCAACTTATGTTAAAAACTCTGCTTTGGATGAGGGGAATCATCAGTCAGACCTTCATCTCAGCACATGCAGCTTTAGCTGTGATGAGGAACTAACAATGGGAGCGCCAAAAATGGTGTCAGCACATGAAAGGCATTTCCCCCGGAGCCGGCTGTGATGCATGCAAATGTTCTCATTGGGCCCGGGTCATCAAACAGGAATATATTCATATTGGTCACAGACCGGAGTCACCCAAGCCCGGGGCCCCTCCCCCCACCACAAACACATCTACTGTACACTTACACACAGACACTAAAGGCTGCCAAATGTCAACAGAGATCTGGGGCAGTTTCCTCGCAGGCATGACACAGACGCCTATATGGAGCCAGATGAGGTCCTGTATCCAGCCAAGCATGTGGTTACCACGGTGACCCTGCTCTCTCTCTCCATCACCACCAATAAAATTGCTGAAAAGCTGCAGTGAGGGGGGATTGCCCAGGGGGGCTTTAGTGGAATGTCATGTGCTGTTACCCTAAACATAGACTACACTTGTGCTGTATGTGTGTGTGTGTGTGTCTCAGCATTGGACATTTAAAGAGTCTGAAAGGCCCTCTGAGGTTGTCTGGGTCCTCCGGTGTGCTAATAAAAGCCACACAAAGAGCCACAGCTGTTTAATGTGCGTTTATTTTCTGTTTTTTATCTCCGGCTTGATTTAGGTTCAGAAGCCATTAGCGGCGGCACACAAAGCCTCGGGGCCTTGTGACGCTTGTGGCGCCATTGACTCAATTGACAGGTTTCATTGTAGCCTTTTGTACAGTAGGTGTTACTTTAATAGACATGGAGTCTCCGCCCCAGTCAAGATTGCTAGTGTTGCTAATTGAGTGCACAAACATACAAACAAACATTAGCAGTATATTAAAATGTTCTTTTCACAAATATGGTAACATTTTATGTGGCTATTAAGCGTCTTCAAAGTAATAAGCCTTCAACTGGTGCAGAGCTATTTGGTTCACTATCGTTGAGGGAGATATAAAGTTTACATCCTCCTCACACCATTTGAAATGTAAGGAATACTAGACATTTTGAGAAGTCTTGCTAGTCTGATTTCCCTGCAGTCAAACCTCTCGCATATGTATTTTAAGCAGCCTGCTCTTTTTTGCCTATAAATAGCGTAAATAAAAGCTTCACACTCTACACAAGTCTGTGCAAATAATACAGACTGGCCGTTTATCCACAGTACTTGAATTTAGACATGAAAGCTCACAAGACAATAAATTCAATATATTTTCAGTCTAATAAACTGCATTGATTTCTTTTTTTTTCTTTTTTTTTTTACTCTA
>CAESWR010000231.1:775021-785495 GCA_903171835.1 Mullus surmuletus | reverse complement strand
CCTTTAATAGTTGAATAGCTAGGGAGGCAGAGAGGTAGAAAAAAAATGGATATTGCATTCAACCTTGGCATGCAAAAAACAAAGAAACCACAGCTCCCTCCTCTTATCTTCAACCTTCAACCAGTCTGTGCCATCCCACTCTTACAAGACAACACAAAGAACTGACACATTAACTCTGGATAAAGAAAACATGAAAAATAAGTAAATCCTGCTCTACTCAACATGTGACTGCACTAATAATAATGTTAATGTTTGTGTGAAAGGATTCTTCCACCACTCACACAAAAATAAAGTCTATTTCCAACAGTGCATCAGGAATTAGTCTCACTAAATAAACACTCATGCTATTCTCGCTCTCTCGTCTGTTTTCTCCGCTGTGTGTAACAGTGGTACCTGTGCTATCACAGATATTATTGGTTTACTGCAGCTCATGAATGATGACGATGATTGACCCCTTTTAGTGTTTGTCCAGGGACCCAAAGTCAGAAATGTTTCCACAAAAGCAGCAGGAATAAACCAGATTAACAGAGAGGAGTCCTGTCAGTTTATAATCATAGTTAGTCTGTTGATGGGTGGGAACAAAGGCCCACGATGACAGCACCCCTCGGGGCAGCCATTGTTGATGCAGATCTCACCTGGACTGCTGTGATTATGTCTGGTGCTTAAAAAAGGTTTTCCCACAGGGAAATACCAATGTAACTCTGTGAATGCAGCAGTGGTTTCATCTTAGACCAAACCACCATTGGCGATGACATTGATACAAGCAGAGCAGGGGCTCCAAACATCCCCCATCTCCTTGTGACAAAACCTAAGAGGGATCAACACAGCCTCTTGGAAACTACTAAACAGAAAGAATGGATCTAATGATCTACTTTTAGTGGAAATGGAAAGCTGACTTAGAGAGAAAATCCGACTGAAGACTACACGTCATGAAGCATTTATGAGGCAGCAAGGATGTTAAGAGTTACAGCCAAACATTTTTTTTTCGACATCCCACGATGTCCACTGCCCATTCATCATGTCTGGTCTTGTTTACGGATTCCTCTCTATAGAACAAATGGTTTGTAGCACTGTTGACCTTTAGCCAGACTCTTAACTTAACACAAGGCCTTGACCCCTCAGACAGCATTGTCACTATTAGCTGCTGCCTACTCATGGCCTCCAGAGATTTAGTGTGCTGCCTGCACAAGAGGGGGAGGGAAAACCAATTCTGAAAATGTTATTTGAGCTTTTCTGCAAGAAATTGAATGACTATGTGAACAGAGGGGACACGTTTGAATGGTTTGAGTTCAAGCTGCCAGTAACAGAAATAAAATAATGCAAAAGTCTCACAGCTAGACATTCAATTTAATAAGAGGGAAGGGAGTGCTGGTGAAATATATCTCCTCAGCAGGTTTCCCTCCCTTGCTTTCCATTAGATATTATCACAGCGTGCCTTCAGGCAGCTGAGGTGTTTTCCTGAAACTGACAAGCTGTGATCGGGGTGGGGTCCTGACTGTCAGGAGCCATAACCTGAGTTGCTGCTGCTCGGGGTTTACGAGTGCTCGTCCTAATCAACCCACTTTTACAAGCTGACATTTCCCCTTACTTTCACGACGCTCTGCTGGATATTTACTTTCTGCTGGGTGCTCAAGGTTAAATATACCAGACTTTAATATAAGATGTGCTACATGAGAGGTCACATAAAGGTGATACTTAAGCTTTGGTTATAATGATGAGAATTTATTGCTTGTAATTCAACTCATTATTTTGGTAAAAGCCCCTTCTTGTCAATCGTACGATTGTGAGATCAATACCACTCTGATGTTTGTGCGTTAATGGGGATCTCCACTGATTTAGTGTGGCATTTTCATTACACCGAGGGACTTATAGGGGACATTCCTTTTGTCTCTACTTCAGTTCTGGTTTTTCACTTGTACCAAAAAGTATCTGTTGAAGTCCACGGCAGAGTTTTATCATTGGCTTTTTGTATATTTGAGGTCTCAAAACAAGTAATGACTTCAATGGGCCCTCGTAAAGTGATAGTGATTCATGATTGTGTACTGTGATCTCCAATCTGCTCAATCCTTTGTCTTCACAGAAGGCTTGCGATTAGACTTCCTCCTGAGTTTGCCTGCATGGTTTTCCTCCCACAGGCCAAAAACATGTACATGAGCTAAACTGTAATGTCTAATGGTATTAATGCTCTCATTTAACGGTGGACAAAAAGAATCTTCCTGCATGTAAAACCCTTCATCCACTCTCAGACTTCAAATGGGAAATCAAAATGAAATGTTTGTTCTCGCAGGTGCAGGTTCATTTAAAACGGCTCCTGGCGCAGCCTCCGCCATCCGTGTAATGCTTTCAGACGTGGCTGCAGACGCCTCCCCCATGTCACTCTGACATAACCACCTCTGACATGTCGGTGTCCATTGTCTGCTCCCAGACGTCTGTATGCACTCCTGGTAATATTACACTCCAACGACATCACCCTTACATCTCAGGGGAAGATGAATGCACACACGTATGTACATACATCAACACACATTCAAGTCCTGAGGGTTTCCTGAGGCAACATTCACAGCTGTCAATCACCCCAGTTATGACTGAGACCAACATGAGTGCTGTGATTTGTTACTTTTCATAACCTGAGCTTATGTGCGCCAATTTAGCTTTGGGTCAACAGTCAGTTTGAAATATTTATATTTTGTCGCTGTTAGTACTTCACATGTCGTGTGTCTTTTTTTCCACAAACACTTTCTCGCACATCAGTCTGCAGGTGTAGACATGGTCTCCTCCTTTCTCTGTTTATTTCAGCCCCTTTTACCATTGCATCTCTATCTGTTGCCTTGAATTTGAGTGCTGTTGCCTCACCACATGGACCCTGAAGCTATACCATCACTGCTGCTTTAAATCTTGTTTAAGCTTTCTTCCCCAAACACCCCCCCCACCACCACCCCTGCCCTCCCGTCGTTATTCTTGCTTTTTGTTTGCATCTGAGAAAAGATGGGGGTTATGTTTTACATAGTGAGGTGACAACATGTTTTTTTCACTTTGCTACAGATTAATTAACCTTGAAGATCAAACAACCAGCAGCGAATGCATGAAAAACCCGCTCAGCCTTTCCCCCTCAAAAACAATTAAGATGCTACCAATCTGTCTGGTACTACTTATCGCTGTGCGCCATCTGACCAGCCTACCATCAAGCACCTTATCTAGGGATACAATGGTGTCTCCCATGAGAATTTTCCCTCCATCTGCTTATCATACACTAATCAGTTTTACATGTTCACCAGGTTGCTGTTGTCGGAGGTGAGACGACTAAAAGTGCTATATGTTTCAAGCTAGACCTGTGCAAGTAGCAAATAAGCAACTAAAATGTGTGATAAAATGAAGATTAAGGTCTGGTAACGCTGCTGGAAGCTCTGTGGTCTCGCATGGAGGTGTAAAATCATAATGAAATGGGGTGGGATCAGATTAATGAGGCGATATGAGATGAAAGCTTTGATAATAAGCAGCACCAGACACAAAGACAAATAACCTAGAAACCAAGAATCATTAGTGGGGAAAAAGACCAGACAGATGTGAGGTATACATGAAAATGAATGTACTTCTTGCTGAAATTAAGACTTTTAACCAGTATCCACAGTAGATGCATAGCTGAAGTGATCTCATTTTTCGTTACATAACCAGGGTTTAATTAAAGGTATTTTGAATTTGCAGAACAGGACAGTTTACATTGCATATTTGATCCCTGAGTCCAAGTGAAGCTTTGTTTCCAACAGACAATACTCATGGTTGTTGTTTTTTAACATATGCACACACTGCCATCTCGTGGTCACATGGATAACAGCAGCGCGGCAAAAATAGTGTGTAACACAAAGAAACAACAAGACGTTCTAATATGTAAAACCCCCCAATAAATTTGTATAAAAGATGACTACAATTTTAACCCACACTAATATTAATATTTATATATACTTATATTAATATTTGTTAATGTGGTTCCGACTCCGGTGCCGTGTGTGTGCAGCCTCGGCGCAGATAGGAACCAACGCGCGGTGCCTGTGTTTCCTCAGGTGGAGGCGGACGAATCGCTGGGGGAGCAAATCAAAATGGCGAGCCAAGAAGCGTCTGTGGGGGAGTTCGTCGCTATTACCGATGTAGACGAGGAGAGGGCCCGGTTTTTCCTGGAGTCCGCCGGCTGGAACTTGCAGGTACGTCTTTCGCGGAGGCGCCGGCGGAGCTGCGGAGGACGGAGGCCGGGCCGGGGGGAGACCAAACGCCGCCGATAAAGAGCCGTGCGGCGGGTAGCTCCCCGGCTAACGTTAGCCTCGGTTGCCGGCAATTTGTGCAAGTCACCCTTTGACAATGGCCACAACCGCTTTCTGTCACTTGCCAACAACACGGGCGGGCTGTTTATGTATCAGATAAGAGCAACACTCACAAGAAAAGCCCTGTTTGTGGTCCAAATTGTGAGGAAGATCGGCGGGAAGTTTTGGCTAACGCGTTGTTACGGTGCAATTGGCTCCCATGTTATGTGACGAGGATGAATGGTTTTTTTTTTTAGCTTGTTTCGTTCGTTTCCTTTACACTTGTGATGGGGGGTCGACTGGAGCTAATTCGTGTTTACGTAGCTCCTTTTAAAAAACACCCTTGTCTTTGAAGCTGAAATGGCCTAGAAATCCACCTTAGCTAAGGGTGAATAAAGTGGTCACAAAGGTGCATCTTTGTGTAACATGGAAGCCGAATTGACCGGAGCGTGGCGAGTCCTGTGAGCCATGCTAGCTTGTTCCTCTGCACAGCCATAATTGGATGTTTGTTAGACTTGAAATGGTGTTTTCAAGTTTTTAATGCTGTAGTATCACGCACCATGGAGCACATATTGGGTTTTGTTGTTACAAGAATGCAATAATACAAAGCGGAAGTGAATGCAACCGTTTTAACAACAAACTTCATATATTGTAAGCTTTATTAAGATTGTATGTTGATACTGACAGATTGATTTTGCCTTCCCAGCTTGCACTTGCCAGTTTCTACGAGGATGGAGCTGATGACGACATAGTGACACTTCCTCAGCCTGAGGGGGGCTCCTCGGTGTCCAGGTCTGCAGGGCCAAGGTAATGTCTCCATCCAGTCACTTCTCAGACCAGTGCCACCGTTCATGCAGATTGGTTTGCTTTGTCATGCAGTTCAAAGCAGTTGTTTGACACTGTACAATTTTATGTTCGCCCCCTTTTGCCGTCTTCAGTAGTCAGCCCAGAGTGACATCCTTCAGAGATTTGATGCATGAGGCAGAGGAAGAGAGTGATGAGGAGGAAGGCCAAAGGTTTGTTTTTATCACTTTTTTCTTCTCAGTTTGTCTTTGGAAGTGTATGAAACATCCAATGTGTGTTTTTTGACTTTTAGCAAGCACTGGGCATTGCTTCTTAAACAGTTGTCATACTGAACAATGTGTCAGTAGACCTACATTACAAAATCATGCTACGCAGGGGAGTCTGTTGGAGATAAATGGCTGTCACCTTATTGAAGTCCTTGGTGTAGCTTGTTTTGATATCATATTATTTAATGCTTCACAGTTTCACTTTGTCAGATGCATTTTAAGCCATTATATCCTCTGCTGCGGTTGTAAATATCGCATCAGCAGTTTGATCTTGGCAGATACTAATATGGAAGGAGCACAAAAACAGGGCCCTCTGTATAAAAGTGTTCTCAGCCATGGTAAGGAGATCAAAGAGTGAATTACACTTTAAAAATACAAGTTGAGTTCCTGTCTGGTTGATTTTGTGTGTGAGTTGGCTTTGGATCCTCTAGTATCAAAGAGAAACCAGCTCGAAAATGACTCTTTCTTGAGAATATAAAAGAAGGCAACATTCAGGATACACGATAATTCCTCTCCATATCTGTAGAATATCTATTTTCAGAGTAACATATATGATCTACATACAGAAAATGATCAGTTACAGGAACGTTTGGATGTTGTTGGCTCACTCCTAAATGACTGTGACTATTTGATTCAGTAAAAACTAGTTTCTGGATCTCACCAAGCCAGGCCTATTCTAGAATGCACCAAACAATGTTTTGGTCTCACCTTATTCTCTGTGCTGGTCATGCTGTTGTGCTGCGTCTGCAGCTTCAGGTGTCGTTGCACTCACTGCGGTGGATTGGTGAGGTGACTCATGTCTAGCTGATATTATGTTACATTGTGTGTGTGAGACACCTAAACTATAAAACAGTAAATTGTCTGTAGTCAATCGTAAAATTGGATTTGCACCAAGTGGCACCTTTTTTTTCGTTGAATTTAATTGGATGTGACTCACAGGAGTGAGTCTGACAAAACAGAATAGTTGATATCCATATCATCATTGTGGAGCACAGTGAAATAGAGAAGACAACAGCTACTACAATGGAAAGGTTATGTTTATTGGGGCTCTGATTATTCAGTAGCTTTTTCAGATGCCTTTATGTACTTTGAACAGATAAAGGTGAAGTGTGTGTTGACCGGGTTTTCGACAGTCCATCCTGGTATTGCACAGTCACCATTAGTAGAGGGTTGATGTTTTGTTGTCTTGTCTGTTGTACTGCATTTCATTGTCATCATATTTTGCTCCCTCCTCCTCCAGGTTCTTTGCTGGGGGGTCAGAGCGCAGCGGGCAGCAAATTGTGGGACCTCCTAAAAAGAAGAGCTCCAACGAGGTGGTGGAAGACCTCTTTAAGGGGGCCCGAGAACATGGAGCTGTTCCTCTGGACCGGAGTGGGAAGGGACCAGGAGAGCCCAGCAGAGCCAGGGTAAAGGAAAACCCAGAAATATTGGGGCTGTAACGGTACACACAAGTCACGGTTCGGTATGTACCGTGGTGTGAGGGTCACGGTTCGGTACGGGTTCAGCATAACACTAGTTTTTTATTTCCGTTATTTTTAACAGACCCCAAGTGGCCTAAAACGTAAAACCATCTCCTGTTATAAAAGTTTTTATTTTTATTTATTTTATTTTTTTTAATGAATAGAATAAAAAAATAAAACAAATGCATTAGCAGGGTTCTCATACCATTGATTCTGTTCATACAGAAGAAAAGAAAAACACAATTTCTTGTAGGGCTAGACTGAGGTAGTCAGGTAGCAACTGGCAACTTTGGTAAGTTCATTATAAGGAAACAAACACTTTTGCTCTCACATTAGCAGTATTTCTATACATGCACATTCAATCAAAAAAAATTCAAATGGCACCAAAAGTGGAAATCTCTTGAAAATACAACAAAATAAGTAATGGGAGCACAGACTGACTGATGTGCGCAGGGATGCGACACTGTAGCGGCTCAAGCATCTTCAATAAATACTTGAAGCCGGGCTCCTCGTTGGTTGGTGCTACCGGCGTGATGTCGGGTCAAACGATCTCCGAGCGGGAGGGTGAGACAACGCTGTTATCGTGTCCTTCACATGGCGTGAATGCAGGACACGCATTAGTCCCGTTCACATCGGACTCCACTGCACACAGGCTTTTCCCCATACTGGTGTTTTAAATGAAGCCGGCGTCTCTTCTAACTCTACACTTTCCGTCACTCTTCCTTTGTTTTTGTAACTGCTTCTTTTCTGTCGCCAATGACGGTTGGTGGCAGGTTTTAGGTGGCGGTAAAATTGGAGCTTGATTGGAGCGACGACTTGATTTAAAAAAACAAAAAACAAAAATAGATTTAAAAAAACAAAAACTCCATTAGACATATTCGCCGTATGACTGGGTACACCGATCCGCGAAACCTGTACCGTGACGAATACATATACACCCCTAATAAATATATAATTGTGCTCTTCCTGTTGCAGCTCCCCACTCAATGCTAATTTTTCCTACCGCTTGCTACCATTTATCTGATTGTGTGCTTATCCTTTCCTGTTTTGTCTTCCCCTAGGCCTTTGTGGGTGGAGGTTACAGGCTAGGAGCAGCTCAAGAAGAGGAGTCAACCTATGTGGCTGGAGAGAGGCGTGCAGCTAACAGCCAGCAGGACGTGAGCAAACATCCTCAACACTCCTGTTCTAGGCCCATTTTCTCCTGAGGCTCTGTCACCGGTCTTTCACCTGAAGTATGGGTGTGGCAGGCATGGGCTACTGATGAATTCCAAATTACCGTTCAATTTCTTTTCCAAAACCCTTTTTCAGGATGCCTTTACCTTTTGTGAAGACGTTTCAAATGAAATCAAAAAATATAACGTGGCTTATTGACATGCAATCTCTGTTAAGCTAGCGCAAGAAGCATGGTTACCTGCTTTCTATGATTTATTGTCCAGTCAACCGAATCATATTCCAGTGGACTGGCTGCGGTAGAAAAAGTGGGTAAATAATGAACTCCGAAGAACCATTGTCCTTGGGAGTTCTATAGCCGCCCCTCATGCATCCAAAGGGCAAAAATGAACAGACACACAGGTTACAGCTGGGTTTCTATAGCCATTGTCTTCTGGCAGTGACGCAAGCTTGTCCAAAAATAGCACCAACGAAACCACCTTGCATGCCACACACAACATGATGAAAGTGGAGGTGTGCGGGCTGACATTAAAGCCTCCTCACCAAAGACAACTCCTACCGAATTGGAGAAACATGACGATATTAGGAAAAATGAATTCCCACCGCAGCTAATGGTTCTAGAACGATATTACTACATTCTGAAAATTGTTTCTACCACAAGCAGTCTTACTATTCCCACACATTTTTTCTGGGTAACTGGGACAGTCATTACTCTGCATTTACACTCATTACTGAAATTCTTAGAAAGCTATCTTGTTTGATGTGGCTAATGTGTGTTTTTGTGTGTGTAGGTACATGTGGTGCTGAAACTGTGGAAGACTGGTTTCAGTCTGGATAACGGTGAACTCAGAAACTACAATGATCCTGGAAATGCAAACTTCCTTGAAGCCATCCGAAGGGGGTGAGAATAGTTGTTAGCGTCATCATAATGCACAAAGACTCGCTCTCCTTGTGTATGTATGTAGATGTATGATAACACATAAAGGGGGGTTTGCTGTACTTTGTGTTGAACATTTTTGACACATTGTTGTATGTGATTCATCCCCCACTCACCTGTTGACCATCACCCTGCAGGGAGATTCCCCTGGAGTTGAGGCAGCGTTCTCGGGGAGGACAGGTGAATCTGGACATGGAGGACCACCGGGACGAGGACTTCTCCAAGCCCAAGATGGCCTTCAAGGCCTTTGGTGGCGAAGGGCAGAAGTTGGGAAGGTGAGGCTGCTGATTTGTCAAACTGAACGTTTAGTTATTTTTTTTACATTCATATATATTGCCATTTGCTGTGGTGGAGGACAGGACTCCATGCAAGTCATCCGGAGCCTCAAAACACTCGCATTAAAAGAGGGAGAAGGCGAGTTTCTCGCTTGTGAAGATCAAAGGGTAGCAGCTGAATTAAGGTCAAAGTAAAACCGGTATTAATGGAGGTCACCTCCATTCAGGTGAAAGTCAAACTAGTATGACTTTCTCTGTGCGCCAATGAGTCATCTCAAGTATAGAATTTGTTTTATTATGTTGTTCCAGATTGCTCATTAGTTTCTCGTTAGTTACATTACCTCAGGGCATCTGTATGGAGGAAAATTAGCTTGCAGTATCCTATCCTCTTCATATAAAATCAATTACTGCATATTGTGACTGTGTATCATGACAGAGGTGTCTATTCAAGTGAGGAAGAGAACATCAGCATAACTCTGCAGCTCCTCAACTTACGACAACTAATAACCAGTAGGGAGAAAAACACTTGTTCTGGTGTTTTAATGTGCCACTGCTGTGCACCTTGGTTTATACGCAGTCCCGCCCATTATAACCCCTGTAGGGCACCTCTTACTCTTTACTACCCAATCAATTACAGCAAATTTCCTCTGCTCGTGCTCCTCCTCTTCTCTGCAGCGCCACTCCAGAGTTGGTTTCAGTTCCAACAACCTCCCAGCAGGACCAGGCCGCCAACGAGGCCCAGGCCACTGCCTCCGTAAACCTCGACACCTCCCAGCCTGTCACTAACATTCAGATTCGGCTGGCCGACGGCGGCAGACTGGTCCAAAAGTTCAACCACACCCACAGGTGATTGATCATTCTTTGGGGTTTTTAAAAAAAATAGATATTTTTTTTTACAATGATTAATCTATCCTGAACATTCCTAGAGAGCCAGATAGGGTACCAACTGACTTCTGTCGAATATGCTTCCGGCTTGGACTGATTGCATAATTATCTGTAATATTTTGTATTCTTTGTTAGTTAGCTGCTACCTGATAGTTCACACCCGCAGTCCACAGAGTACAGAATCCCGACCCACCACAACTTTACTTTTACCTGAAAGAAATTGTAACCTAAGTCACATATTAGGGATCATTAGCAGGAATTGCACCAGCTTGAATTTCTGGCATCATGCCCGGTGGTCTGTCGTCATGTGATATTTAGTTTGCTCAGTATGTTTGATGCAGCCAGTCCAACCGTGCAACGAATGTTGATGTCAAACATGAAAACT
>CAESWR010000231.1:735146-754616 GCA_903171835.1 Mullus surmuletus | reverse complement strand
ACCTTCCCCGCTCTCCGGCTTCCTCCTCACCCTCCTCAGCAAGTGGCGGTGCCCTCCAGCTCAGGTGTCGGGGCGATGGTGCGGCCGGTGACGGGGGCAGACGTTGGCATCAGGAGGGCGGAGATTCAACAAGGGCTGCGGGAAATTATCCTCTGCAAGGACCAGGACGGGAAAGTCGGACTCCGGCTCCGAGCCATTGACAACGTGAGTCAGCATCACAAAAACTCTTTGACAGGCACTTGCTCTTATGTTAATAATTCAGCGCAGACTGTCACTGCCGATGACTGTGGGGGAAAAACACTCCTCTCCTCTGGTCAAAATTCTGTCCTGTCATATTCAACACTTTATGATGATGTATCAAGTACAGACATGACATGACAGATATGTACGAGCCTGTCACCCGGATTAAGTTTTGAATTCAGGGTTTCTCGCTCTTATAAACACAAAAGAAATTCACAGCCAATGCTCTCTTTCCGGAATGATAAGCTTCCTTAATTGCTGTGACTCAAGGGTATTCCTAATAATGTAGCATTATTGTTGATAACTAACACCTTTCAATGTTTCTCATGACAGTTTCTCATTGATCTAGCTTTGGGATTTTTTTTGTACATGTGCAGCAGGCCAGACATATTTTCTTTGTTTTGTTCTAGCATGCAGTCTTCCTGTATTTTCATCACTGCAGCCTCATAACCCATAATGCATCCTGACCATAAACTGCTCCCTCTGTTACTAGAAATGTCTTTTAAAACCTTTTTCCACGAACACTGCGGTGTAGCAGTAAGAGTGATCAGAACTGAGGCTGATGCCGGTCCAGCTGACTAACACTCTCTCCATCTCTGCATTTGTGAAAATGTGCTAAAATTGGAATAAAATCTGGCAAAACAATAGTGAGTGCAATATCGCTTGTTGATACCACTGTAGGGATCAGGTAGAGGTATTTTAATCAGTGCCCCCCTAATTTCTGTGACACACTTTGGCTAATGCTATTAAATCAGGAATGTAATGAACGAACGATCTGAAATGAAATGACTGAATGAATGGATGAGTGAATGAAATTAATGAATGGTTATTCTCAGTAGTTAGAGCAGCGAAGGCCAACACAAACGCAAATGAACCTAAATTGAGTGAAAGATCCTGATACTTGAGCATGCTTCTCAGCTCCTGAATGTAGTGAATTATTCAGTTTGTATTGAGTTTAATGTCATATCTCTTTTTTTTTCATGTCAGACTTGCTCATCTTTACATTTGTATGTTTGTATGTTGAAATATGTTTTTATTTTTGGTTGCTATCAGAGAAGTACAATGCCGTACTTGTATTTTCCTCAATATTGTCGTCTGTTTGAACTTGCACCTCCTTGTCGGTCTGTTCTGATTTCTCATCTCGAATGGGCCTGAGCAGAAAGACACATCAACTGTCAAAAACAAGCCATCATCAAGTTCAGATGGCTCATCATCCTTTATAATCCTCCCTGTGCAGTTGTTGCTTTTGTTCCATCATCGGCCTCCTGCTCTTCATTCCTCAAGGTCATTTTAAGGACTTCCTCTCTTTCTCATCTCAGGGAGTGTTTATCCAGCTGGTACAGGCGAACTCCCCTGCCGCCCTGGCCGGCCTGCGCTTTGGGGACCAGGTTCTTCAGATCAATGGCCAAAACTGTGCTGGCTGGAGTGTGGACAAAGCCCACAAGGCCCTGAAGGCCGCAGCAGAGACCCGCATTGAGCTGGTGGTCCGAGACAGGTGAGGCGACCCCTGCAGCTGTGTGTAGTTCAAGACTTCTCTCAACAACTGTATACAGTAATGCACTAATATAAATACGAATGATTAATATAATTATTAATATTAGTAGTTTTTTCTTTTTATCTTGTATGCAAATATTTGGAGTACAATTTCCTATTCAAATGATTGACATATGGTGCTCAACATGAGTCCGATGAAGCGGAAAGCGAAACACGTTGCTCCTAATGTAGCAGATCCTCTTTAAATAATTTTCTGCTTCAATGTGCGGTATGTAGCCACAATTTCTGTGGTTCATTTTTTTCTTTTTGAAAGGTATTGCTAACTGTACAGATTAGAATAGAATACACAATAGAATATTATAAGAACGTCTCACCCAAAGTCCTTTTGTAGTGTGTTTGCTGACTGTAACGTCAGAATCATAAATGTGTATCTCTAATGATAAACTACTGATATATTTTGAATTGATTATTACAAAGGGATTTAGAGGACCTCAGCAATGTCCAAGTCATTTCTGAAAGGGTAAAGGGAGAAAATGAGATGAAGCAACCGAACGTGTGTTTGGCTCCCTCTGCTGGCTTTTCTTATCATTAAGAAAGCTAAACTGCAAGAGGGATTTTTTAAATCCAGCAATTTTATACTTTTCCTTTTATCTGTGTGTGTGTGCATCCATGTGTTCATTCAGGCCATTCCAGCGCACTGTCACCATGCACAAAGACAGCTCGGGCCATGTGGGCTTTATCTACAAGTCTGGCAAAATCACGTCCTTGGTCAAAGAAGGTTCTGCTGCCCGCAACGGCCTGCTGACTGAGCATTACATCTGTGAAATCAATGGACAAAACATCATCGGTCTCAAGGTCGGTTCCTTTCTTTCTTTCTTTTGTTTTTTTTAGGTGATGATTGAACCAGGCAGCTGCATTTTTAACAATATCTGTAATTTGCAACAGAATCTGAATCTACTGAATGTCTCAAATAATACGGAACATCTTCTGATGCTTGTTTAATGTTTGGTGGCTACTTTAAGTCTTGCCCCTGGATGCAGCTTCCGTATTGCCAGAGTGTAGTGTAAGGTGGGATCGTGCAAAGTTTCTACTTAAGTGCAATGTTGAGATCAGTAATCTTTGCTTGGTAGTTTTGCTTTCAGTCCAGTGTTTTGCGTGTTAGCCCTTTAGTTTAATTCTGATCCGTGACGCAGGTGTTTTTCGCCTTTAAATTGTACTTTGCTTTTCTCTCCCCCCCCCACTGTTTTGTTGCGCCTCTGGAATTTTTTTTTGCAAATTTAGCTCTTCTTACTGCTTCTCTTTACAAGTTGGTCGAATTCTGATGATGGTGTTAAAAAGGTTTTGAGCACCTTGTGATGCATCAATACAGTGGAGAAAAACTGCAAAGTCAATGTGTTAGAATGGAATGACAGTTCATTAACATGTGATGACATGCATCCTTGCATTGATAACCTTTTACTTGTAAAATTTCCAGGATTCTCAGATCAAGGATATTCTGACCACCTCCCCGACTGCCATGACCATCACCATCATGCCCAAGTTCATCTATGAACACATGATAAAGAGGTAAGACCTTTCTAATAATTCTGTTTTCTCATAATTTTTAAGGGATCAGAATAACTTATGTAATATAGGCGGACTCAGCAGAAGTATAACTAATGACATTCTCCATCAAGACAATATGTCCGACACTACAAGTCACAGCTAATTTAAACCAGGAGCAACATTTTGAGCTGTCAGTCAAGAAGCTTCTAACAAGATGATGGTTCTTTTTCTGCCAGGATGTCGACTGGCCTTCTGCGGTCAGCCATGGATCACTCCGTCCCAGAGGTGTGAGGACCAAGAGTTGGAGGAGTGTACACTGTCAGATGTCTACAATACACCGACATATCTCTATTTCTGTCAATTCCTCTCTCGTCTTTATCTCTGTTTCTCTGTCTTCATACCAAACCTCCTCCTGCATCACAATCGTTGAAGCCTTTTCTCATCATCTTTAATTGCCTTTTTTCTATTCTTTGGTCATCTTTACAGTATTTCTTTCTTCATTCTCCTTATCTGTTGTCACATCTAGTATTTTTATGTTAACCTTATAGTCTAAGGATTTCATGTTTATTTTATGTTTTTTGTATTTGAGATCAAGGACAGTACAAAATATTGTTTTAAAGCCATGCACACTATCATGAGTCCAGAGCTTCCTCCTCATGGTGGAGATGAATCATTGGCAAGTGACGTGTCATCTTGTCGTTGAAAATGCTGTAACACAAAAACAAACAAACAAAAAAAAAAAAGCGCCGATGGTCAGCTGTCAGAGCCCTACCATGTAGATAACAGCTGCGCTCCCAGTCCCTGCACTTGGCCCCTCATGTGCATATGTAAATAATTTAAGATTCACAGCACATGTGAAAAAAAGATGGCTGACCTTCCTCTAGACTCCAGTATGCAGACGTTTTATTTGGCCAGTAATACTAATTTTTTAGCAATGAGTTGTTTTTAGTTCCTAGCATTGATCTGTGAAAATAAGTATTTTGACATCGAGATTAGATTTTTCTTTTTCCATGGATTCGAACATCATCCAGAGCCTAAACGGTGAGTTAGCAGCTTTTTCAGTAGGTGGCGACGTGTCACTGTACCACAGGACTTGTGCGTGCAGGAAGAAGCCATGATGAGACTAATGTGTTCAAGTTGCTGGTATTGGGAGGAAAAGTGCACATTCCAGGGGCGAGTGTAGGGAAAGGGGCAGCGGTGGATGTTTGTTGCCCTATGCAGCTGGAACTCCCACACACACACACACAGAGCTGACAGACAGGCTCAAGGAAACCAGATCATGTTGTGGTTTGCCATCAGGAGCTTAGTTGAAATGTGTCTTCAGTGGTCTATCATTTTGGGGGGCAATGGTTGGTGTCTGTCTGGATTGGGTGTGTGCTGGGCGAACCCACTAAGTGCACTTTCCACTACCTTTTATAGAGGTCGTCTTTCCTGTTTCCATTTCAACATTTTTTTTTAATCGTGTCTGTGGTGCCTCATGTTAACAAAACTCTTCTAAATGTTGTACGTTAACTATAGGACGCTGCTTAAATTTGATGCTGAAAATCGTCTAATCAAGTTGAAGCGGTTTAATTCGCATCATGATTTTAGACAACAAATTCGCCCTCGGCCAAGCGTGTGAAGAGGATCTCCCTTTGTAATGTTCCCTCCTCAAGAGCACAGTGAAACTGAGCAGTGCTCACAGTTGTGACTTGTTATATAAAGTTGATCCTTTTAATGCTGTTCATGTTTGGATGCATGTATTCCTTTAATTTTCTAGTTATGCAATCTGATAAATGTCATTCTCATTCTGTAAAAAAAGAAAAGAAAAGAAAAAAGAACTGAACTAAAATCTAAACATTTATATACGAATGTAACCAAGATAATATTGTAAAACAAATAAAAGTCTTTCTGTTCACATTACGTGAGTGGAATATGCCTGCTTTTAACGTTTTGTTTTATTCACTCATCTTGGGGAAAATGCATCAAATAAACTCCCACAACACAAAATTTCCAGTAAAAAATAAGACAAGCACACAGATGAAGACAACCAAAGGTTTCCTCCATGCTATTTAATATAGGGAATTTTGGTCTTGTATACAGTGTGGTGAGTGTCAAATGGAGAATTAGCTTACTAATGTCATGTACTGTACACACTATTGCCATTAAAATAGTTAATTTACATTACGCTTCCTGTATATATTGATGATGTCAGAGGAATCTATACAAGGCAATTAAATGTCCTCAATGGTAAGATGTTGAAGGACTATAACGTCTGTATACATTAACTATCATTACATAGGCCATGAAACACAGACATTCAGACGAGGATTCAAACAAAAGGACGATACACATCCAAATATTAACAAGAAAAAGCCAAACACCCCCACCTCCTGCAGTCTTCCCCACAAATATTCAGCATCAAGTTTCTAAGGATATACGCAGTATATAAGTACTCATCCCCCCTTTTCACCTACATACCCTGGCAAATGTCACACTACAATAAATTCAGGTGTATTATGGGTCAGAAAAGGAAAGCAGGCTCACTTTGAGTGACATTCTTCTAACATGAAGAATGTCACTTGAGTGACATTCTTCTAACATGATTGCAGAGAGTGTGGTCTCTGGTTAATGGCCTCCTTGGCATCGGTATAATCTCTGAGGATTTAGATAAAGTGCAACTGATGAGTGTAGGACATTTTAACTGCAACTCAAACGACAAGACTGCCAGAACACATGCCATAATATTTCAATGTTACCCATGAATCGGGAAAATTGTCCACAATTTCTAATTCATTGAGCCCCGCTGTGATAATCAAGCCTCTTAAGTCTTAAATGGCTTTTTTCCCCCTCTTGTGGACACAAGATAATTTATTCTCTCTCCACTCTCCTACACTTGTATTTTGCGTGATTAATCTTCCCAAACTGAAATAACACAAAACTAATTTTAAAGATGAACTTAACTGACTGATGGTGGATTGGTTTTCAGATGATCAACTAATTAACCTGACAAGCATAAGCCAAAGACTAAATTGAGACATTTTTAGGACATTGGGGCCGAAGTGATCAACTTCCTATAGCTCAGTCAGCACAAGATTCTGGTAAACACCCATGATAAACTTTACATATGCACATGATGAAGATTACTGTGCTTGGAAATAAATTAACACGGTTGAGATGATTTCTGCAACCCAAAACACACCCGAACCTTAAAGCAACATAAGTTAAAAGCAGCATCACAAGACACTAGATGTATTGACCCTCCCGCCCATCACCCTGTTGTCTAATTCTTAATGACAGCAAGTTTTACTCAAATTGAAGCACACGCTGTCATCCACATGACTTTTATCCATAAAAATGTTACGCAAGACAGAAATATCAAGAGGACAAGGAGGAGGCTGCCTTTTTCATTCTCGCACCTTTTCCCATTACAAGATTATATGGCTTTTTTCAAAAATTCTAAAATTGTTCCAGCCTCCTAATCCACTTTAGCTAAGCAGTCCAGACACTCAGTGGGTGGGAACCATCACTCAGCCGATGAGTGACCTTGCAGGGGGGTTTACCAGTGGGCAAAAACAGAGACCATCCTCAACCTGTGTGTCTCTAAGGCATTTGTTCAATCTTTTCAGGGATCTCAATGAACTGGGAACAGCTGTTGTGGCTCCTGCAGGGATTGTCATGATTTGTCACTGATGTCTTAACACGATGCAGCATATCCACAGCTCAGTCTCTGCCAGTGACTTCTTATGACAGCATCTGATCTTTCCAGCATTCAGACAAATAATGACAGTATTTTTCAGGATCTACCTGAAATTGTCAGCATGATTTTAGTTAATTGTCTAGGACCGACATTTTCTTTTTGCCTTGTTGAGCATGATTAGTACAATATCAAACTAATATGACTCTGCAAACCAATAGAACAATCAGTCAACAACTGAGAAGACACAACACATTGCATACACATACAATCTCAACTTCAAGTAATTGCTTAAAAGTCATAAAGTGAACAATAGTGCAAAAATGTTAAACAAATCATGAAAAAAATCGATTCATGCTGCTCATTTCTTCACTGAAGAACTAAACATCAGTTGGTGTCAGACTATTCTTGCTGGTTGTGTTGGGACGGTTCTCGATACACGTTTGGCTCAAGAGTCTCTGACAGTGAGACTATTTTTTTTCATCATTATACATATGCAGGCTGCTTTTTGTTCTTATTACAAATTCACACACAAAGTCCAGCATCAAAGACAGGAGGAATTGCGATCAGATGCCAATTTCATTGCATAATAACACATTCACGCAAACAGGAGACGCTGACCCTGAATGACAGCCCAGACCATATAATGATGTTATATATTTAGGGTTGTGGAGTACTCCATGTCTAGAAATGCTAAGCAGAATGATTTGTTATACAAATAAAGTAGATTTATTTGCAGTGACTGGACTTTTACAGTGGACTCGTATACACGCTACCAGAGTGACAGTTAAACTAGACCACAAGAGTATTAAGGTTAGCAGAAATATACAGCACGGAGCACAGACTGAGCACGTTTCTCCTCATTCAGATCTACATCAAAGTGTCAAACTGAGTCAGTGAGTATCTACAAACAACTGTCTGATCATCATGTGACTTTCCTCTTAGAACCAAAGAGATTTTTTCCCCTGTGTTGTGTGAAAGAGAAAGATTGAGTTAATTCACCTTTAAAACTTAAAATCAGTTGCTGAATAGACCTTTCAGGGTACAATGGTCAACTTATTGTAGAGTTTATGTAAAACATATCAGTGTTTGCTGTGTTATTTCTTTTCCAATAACAGATTGTAAAACAGAAAATTTGAAAAAACACCAAAATCTTCAAGATGTAATTTGGTGGATTAGATTGATCCCCATCTTAGTGACTAATGCCCCAAATTCCAGTGAGAATTAATCATGAACACTATCAACTGACCATGAATTGAAACAAAGAACGTGTGGTTGGAAGCTATGGGTGCACAGTCAACACCCACATGGCAGCTGTAGTTAACTTTTGAGGTCTTATTACAGTAAGTGGCCTTTACTTAATTTCTTGAAATGTGATCATATACCAACAGCACTGTGTATGTAGAGCTTAGAAACACAGAACATTGTGAGCAGGTGGAGCCAATCATTTTCTATAAGAAGTAAGAGATTCTGCAAAAGACCTATGAAGTCATTGACAATATTATTAATAATACCCCCTCAAATGGAGAAGAATTTAGATGCAAAAATAAGAGATTGTCGGATCTATTAATTTGATTGTTTGGGAAAACTGCTGAAACGGCAAAGACATTGAAAGTCTCTCACAAGCAGGAAACTGCAGTAGTCAAAAAAACAGATTGATGATCATTCCAGACATCAGAACACATTGCAAGACCCCAAAGCTGGACGTAAATGATGACCAATGCCTTTCAATCCAATCTTTAAAAGTCAACTACTCATGACTGATCAGCTCAGAGTGGGGTGACAACAGCAGCCTTGCTATGTTCAATGTGTTTCTTCTTTAGTATTGTCCTGAGTTCATCTGGACCGTTATCCGGACTCAAACTGTCTGCGGTCAGAGGAAATGTGAATTCTGAATCAGTGTGGATGGTCAATGAGCAGAGCAGAGCTGTTCTACTATAGATGACGAGACCATTTGCTTCGACAGGTACACACCCTTATACATACACTTAAGAGTGTTTTATAAATGCACTCACCAACAGGTGCACGTTTGAACACGTCAGAATTGAGTCACACTGCTTTGTTGACAGATCACTTAATCTTGTACATTTTCCCTGCATTTTAAAACATAACAATCAGCATCAAACATCCAAGCATCGAGCATTCATTTCAGTCAGCAATTCAGGTTTGCACAAGCCAGGAGTGTTGCCGGATGTCTCCAAAGCAACCAAGTGGACCGGTGGGTGAAAGACAACAAGGAGCAGGAACAACCGGAGGAGTTTACCAGTCACAGATATCCTCCCTGAATGCAAATTTCCTGTTCCTGATGTTCACCTCAGATCTCAGTCTTGGCTAGGAATGCAGAACAGGAAGTCTTTATCTGACCATCTCACACAACGGTATCCAACAAGGGTAAGACCTAGACCCATACAGGGAAGGTCATAAGCGAGAGCTGAAGTGCTAGTGAGACCATGATCATATCTGAGATCCACCCATGTCTCCCCCGCCTGCGGGGTAATGCCTCAGTCCGGCCCCCCTACGAAGTGAGTGTAGCGCCACTGTGCAACAACCCCGCAACAGCGATCCTATATGATACATGGGCTGTCCACTACGGACCGGGCCACGGCACAGCCATGCCACTGTTGGGACCACAGGGATTGCCACAGCTAGCAGATCAACCAGGAAGTGCCGACTCCAGTAGCTTTTCTGAACTGGCCCAGAATTGGAGTCGGAATCTCCTTCCTCTTCTGTGTTGCTGCCTTCCTCACATTGGTCCTTTGTGTCATCTTCATCCTCACTATCATGGATCTCAACAACAATGACGCCAGCTATCTCCTCATGGGAATTAGATTTCCTTGGTTGAGAGGTGTGAGGCTGTGCTACATCCGGGGATGTGGCAGGGTGGCAAAGACTCGCTTCTTCAGACTCTACCTGGGTTGATCCTGCTACTTGCAGAGGGTTTTCTGCACAGGTGTTCACCGTTGCAATGTCATGATCGGGGTCTCCTTTGCATTCTACATACATAACATCATCCTGGGTCTTTGCTGATGTCTCTGTTATATTGCACAGTGCTACTGCTTCCACTACACCCTCACTTTCCACCATATTATCTTCCTCTGACTCCACTTGTGCCTGCTGTCCAGCTTCTGCAACATCAATTTCTGTTGGCTCACTCTGCTTCTCCATTGTTTCCTCCTCTTTTTTCTCTTCCTCTTCATTGCCTCCCTCTTCTTCACACAGAGGACTCTCCATGGACCATGCCACAGTGGCAGATCGTGGTAAAGTAGGAACCAGCGGAGTTTTGGACATTGGGATCGGCTCTGTGGCCGTACTCATGACAGTCGCTGTTGTTATGGAAGTGGTGGTAGTGATTGAGTCCAGCTCCTCCTCCCCCTCATCAGACATCCAGGTGGAGGTGGGGCTGCAGGCCTGAGAACGGAAAGTACGTTGCTCGGCAATCGTGTCAAGGTCAGAGGGATAACCTGCTGTTGCAGGGATAGGACAGCTTTCGGTCTGAATACCTGTCTCCCGCAGAGGGTGCAAGTACAGGTGATGGTGGGACAAACAGGGGTGACTCATACAGTTGACTCCACCCATGCCACAACGAAACGGCGACAGCCTTTCTCCTGTGCACAGCTTCTCATAGGTGGCGGAGTGCGGCATAGTGTGAGGCACAGAGTGGGACAAGTTATGAGGGAAAGAATGAGGTAAGGTGTGGGAGAAGCTGTGAGGCAGAGAGTTGGGCAAAGAGCTGGGAAGGGAGTTGGGCAGGGATTGCGAGAACGTTTGTGCGTAAGAGTTGAGTAAAGATGCCGTTTCCTCGGACAGGAAAGCCGCTTCCAGGAGGAGGTCAGCCCGACTTGGGACGCTGCTCTCCCCACAGCACACAAAGCCGCTGTCCTGTGTTCCGTCACCTGACAGACAGGGAAAGTCTGGCCCGTTGCCATTGCGGTCTGCAGCCTGATCGCTCAACTTGGTGTAGGTGGAGCTGCGGGTCAGAGAACGGGCCGGAGAGCCATCGCAAGAGCAAGAGCCCCTTCCTCCTACTGCCGGTTTGGGTATTCCTCCTGGACTTTCCCCTGACACTGAGGCTGGCGCTGAACCCCCAACACGGGTCCGACAGCCTTGCATTGCTTCCCCTTCCTTGGCTAATCCAGCTTGGGCTAACTCCATGCTAAGTAAAAGGTTCTCGAGCTTGTGGTTCTGAGTGTTGATATCATGGAAGTACTTCTGGACCCCGGCGTCACCACTGAGGCCCCCGGCGTCACTGAGCCTGGCACGAACAGTGTCCACAGCCTGTTTGAGCTGCTGGATCTCTTGACGCGCATCCTTCAAGGCCAGCTGAGCCTCCACGCGGTGACACTCCTCCTCAACCCAGTCCTCCTGCATCCTGAAGAGCTGCCCCCTCAGCTCATCTATCTCTGTGTCCCTGAGAGTGTGAGAAAAAGACGGAAGAGGAAAGAGGTCATGAGATTATTTTATTAAAGCATGGAAGAGACAAGATGATGGAGAAACTGAAGGAAAAAACATGACAACATCTCACCTGTCCTGCAGAGTGGTCATAGTTTCCTTTAGCTTGGCTCGCAGGTGTCTGATACACACCTCCTTCTGCTGCAGGGGCGTGAGGTACTGTTCTGGAGGAGGGGGCCGGATACCATGGTTGTCCGTACATGACGTGTACTTTTGGTGGCGTCTAGGACATGATCATTTATCAAGATAATAAGATGAAAATTTAATGGCTGTTTGTCTCTTGGGGAATCAGACTGTATGGTAAGCACACAAAAAAAATTATTTTCTTTAACATGAGAATAGAAACTTTAATTACTGGAATAGGTGATTATAGGTAGTATCTCAGACCATCAGTGAATAGTCCATGAGGTCATTGTCTCACCCTTTAGTGGGGCTGCAATCACTGCCTTTACAGGAGCCTGAGTTGCTGCTGCTACTGAGGGAGGCATTGCCAAAGGGATCTCTATTACTGGGAGTGGCTGGTGTCCGCCTGGTACAAAGTAAAGGGAGACACATTAATTTTGCCCGATTAAAAAAAATAAAATAAACCTAACTCCAGGCAGTCAGGTGACAGTGAAGTGTGTTGAGCAAAACCACTATAACATCGATCAAGACCACAAAAACAGACATGGCCACTGACATGCCCATACATCACAGAAATGCAAAGAGAAATACAAATACGTTACAAACAGGGACAGTGCAAGCAGGCAGCAGTTCTGCCTTGCACACAAGGTCGCATACTCCTTTGGGCCCTGACAGTGATGTTACTGTTCTAAGGCAGGCTGTTTGACAAATAAAATGAAACAAATTAGACTCTCAATGGGACAGTGAAAAAGCATTCCTCAAAAGAAATTAAGTAACTGTACTATGACAATAAAAGGAAAATGGAATTGAGAGAAAAGAGAGAGGGATCAGAAAGACGACAGGATGCTGTGGAAACATCCTCAGGTCAGGAACTCTTTCAGATGTTTACTTGAAGTGACATCATGGAACATTCAACACTGTACAACGTGCCTCATCATTCCCATGCTTCAGAGAATCAACACTGGGTGGGAAGACAGAGGAGGGATTCTGAACAGACCGAGAACGTGGGGTGGAGGGTGAGTTTGTTGAACGGCTGTGACGGTCCGGAGACTTGGTGGACGAGTATCCTTTAGTGGGCGACTTGGTTGAAGCATAGCCTTTAGTTGGGCGCATTGAAACCATATACCCTGTCTCCATGGGGACGTAGTCTAGTTCTATGAACCTGCAGTAGTCAAAGCTGACAAAACCAGGCAGAGACAACAGGATGTTAGATGAGCACAGGAGGGCAGCAGAAACATACAATGTGCATGTCACAAACACATGACACTGTGTAACAGAGTTTCCTGGCATATAGCATTTCGGGGGATTCACCTGATACATTCAGAGTTTGAGCTGGAGGCGGCCAGATGCCAAATATCAACAAGGTGGGGCACGTAAGATGTAGCTTTCTAAAAGCTTTGTAAGAAGAAACACGGAAAATCCTGCTATAAAGGTCCAATTCTTTCTCTTCCCCATACAAACCATGTATTAGAAGTAATATGAGGTCCTTTACTGGCACTAAACGCAAACTTATGCTCAACACCCAAGAGATAAAATGTTCTGAGAGTAATGATGGGAGGAGCAGAACATCGTTGGCAACACTATTAGCATTTGTTGATAAGGACCTGCTAAGATGATTCGACTCCCAACAATCTCTGACACAGATGTCTGCACATAGTGAGCTAACTTAAGTATTTCATGTTAATTTTGAGAAGAAGTCAAAAATAACAATAATATTGAATCTCTCACTAAGCCAATGACAGATACAAAATGCTGGCTAACAATGTCCTCTCTCGAAGTATTAACCAACTTAAAAGCATACTAATTCTCATTGTTGATGAAGTTGTTTGGTTTTCACAAATAAATCAAAAAGCTGCTTTTTAAAAAAAAGTTGGTATCATCAAATCGAACACTTCAGCATTGAGTGGACACCAAAGATATAAGACACAACTCAACTCAAACTTCTCATCTTGGACCATGAAGGCAAGTTATTTGAACAAATCCATACCAACAAGAAAATAAACATACAGTGGCAGCTGTTGAGTACCAGTTATCAGTGGTGACCATAGAAAAGAATGGTGATCTGTGATAAGCAACTTCTGTCAAAGCATTCGCGAGTAATACTGTGTATCAATGTTGTATCATCAGACATATCAAACACATACAATCAACTGTAAGGTCCATAGTTTCAATGATGTATGTGTGAAGACATGACCATTGCCTCCATGAAGGGAGAGAACGACAGGCAGGGCCAATCAGAGCAGCCGTGTGGGATTTTCCACACAGAACATGATCACTCCCTACTGCCACAGTGAATAGTCTATTCAGAAATTGCAAATGTTCTGTAAGGAAAATGCAAAAAGTTCTCTGTGAGTGAGCAATGCCTTGATATATTACAGGCTTGCATTTGCCATATTTACACAGTTTCTGTGTTATTGCTCTTCTTTGATTTACTTGTGAAAAGTTCTTAGTGGGCGGAGAGTGAACATGCCCTGTATGATACAATGTGGGAGGGGCCAGATATTGATAATTCAGCAGTCCCTCAATGATCAATATATGACTAAAGCCAAGACTTTAAAAGTTGAACAGAAAGGCGCAGGGGAGGCAGCTGAAGCAGTGAGTCTGGACAGCAACAGTATAGAGTGTAAGAATACACATCAGCTGAGGGAGATCCTGAGTCTGGACTGTGGGTGGTGGTGGGTGACGACCTTGTAGGGGGATGGTAGAGTTGAGGTAGAGTGTCCCATGAGTCAGGTGTTTGTGTGAGTGTGTGCAGTGCAGGATTGTTCCATCACACTCACTCTCGCACTGTTTTGTGGAGATTGTTTTCGGTGGAGACAGAGACTTTGCTGAAGATAATCAAATGTCTTTTTAAATAAATCAAGTACATCATTGCAGGACGAAGCCAAAGGTGCGTTGTCCTTTCAGGCAACGTCAGTGTCTCACAAACTCTCTGCTCTTGGTGCCCAACAGATGCAGCAGTGTTGAGTGAACAGAGCCTGTTCTTATGAACCAGTGATCAAGAATGATCACAGTCCACAGCACAGTGATGGCATTATTCTACCCTGCATGTAGCCGCTAAACACAGATCAAATGGTCTTCCAGGTGCTTCAGTTCATGTGCACTAATTTTCCTGACAGTCCGACAGGTGTCAGCATGTCTCATTTACTTCCTATTATAACACCATAAGAAGATGGCGGGGCAGATTTCATGTCTCCTCCGGGGTAAACATTCACTAGGAATTTCAGTGATCAGATATCAGATAGGGGCATCAAACTGCTTCAACATTGTATAAAAAAATCAAAATTTGCAGATTTGCTTCACCCCAAGAAATTAGTGCAAGGGGCTGAAGGAGAACCCTAATTGGATTTTTTTAGGGTGATATTTACGTGTAATTGTTGTTTGTTTTAGTGGCTACAGTGCATGCCAGAGCTACAGCTACGGAGCATGCTCTCTGTGACTGTAACTTAATTGTGCTCACGCAGGGGGCGCGGGCACGGGAATGGCCACTGGCGCCGTGGCTGTTGGTGCAGCCGCCTCTGAACCCAATGCCGGCTTGGGAACCGGGACGGGTGAGGACGCCAATAATTGCTGCAAGCGGCGTTTGGGCTGCAGCGCCTTCAGAGGGTTGAATCTGAGGAAAACGAGACAGAGGAGGACAGCAGAGCTACATCTTCAACCGTCTGTAGCCACATGTCACTACCACACACTGTCTGCATATGGCTGGTCTGCAACCTTTCAATGAGAACACTCATTTTGACACTTTAAAACAAAGCATCAATTAACCTCCACCTCTTGTTAAGTAAACAGCCCATGAATGTGTGCCTGTAATATAGTACCTGCAGTAGAAAACACATCAATACAAATCAACTGCTGCTGACTGGTCAGTGTGCAGGAGGACTGCTGGTTCATTTTATCTTCCATCTTCTTGCCAGTGAAACCACAGCTGCATCAGAATCATCAGACCAAAATGAACAAAAGAAATGGTAAAATGTTGACACAAATAGGACCAGATAGCAATAGCTTGAGCTAAATCAGGGTGAGGGTGGTCAATTCACGCTAAATTAGTGCTGCTTTATATCTACTGTATGTTTAGGACAGTCTATGAATGTCTGACTGTCTCCAATTGCTCTCTCTACCTATTGGCATACTTGACAAAACAAACTAATTGTTCGCTTATGTCAGCTTAAAGCCACTTGTCACAGTCAATAGTTTATTTATTAAACAAGAGAGACTTAGAGCCCGTAATCAATGAATTGCAAAGCAAAGTAAGTGTCCTGTTGAGGGAGAATAAACACCAAGCAGAGATTTTTCTCAGCTTAGCAACTCCAAATTGTTCTTGTCAATGGCTTCAAAAGCGTTACAGGACGCTTTATTCAGCGTTGATCACAATGCATAATTTGTTTTTCCAAGGCTACTTATTAGAGAGAGACGGAGCTGAGTCCACAGGAAAGCTGAAAGCAAATGCACACTGTTCACAGTCACAGCTCGACTTGTCAATCAGACAAGGAACAACACACCTGCGCTGCAGAGAGAGGAAATGCATTCCACACAGGTTTGTGAACTGACACATGCAGTTAAAGTGCGCATGAAGAATACATTGATGTTTGCACTGCATCAGTGCTGCTATATCTGAGTGCTCCTTGAAATTGTGATTGAGAAAAATGTGATTCTTGATATATACTTGATCCCTCGGTGTACACTTTCCCAGTTCATAAAAATGGAAAAAGTGGCGAACAAAAAACGGTGGGCCAGGTATAATGAGGGAAACCACAGGTTCTTGTTGGCTACATACCGGCGAGAGCCAGACGCAGACCTCCGGTTGGCTGGAGCGGGGGCAGACATGGAGCCAGGAAAAAACTCTCACACAACCTTCAGTTTCTTCGGTCCTCACTCTGTTCTGCAGCTCAGTGGTCAGAGCCTGGAGACATAAAGACACAAGATCAACAGTGACGAAAACAACAAACAGGGCATTTGGATCTTGCACGCACGCACGCACACACACACACAGGTCGGGGGCTTTGCTGACTGCCTCTGTGCTCCACTCCGGCTGCATCAGCATGCTGAGTCAAACCGACACTGAGCTTGTAACTAAGAGGACATCAAGGGCTCAGCCTCCAATCGCCTCCCAGCCATGTGGGAGACTGGGCCAATCATCACTCATCTTACTGCCTGAGTGCTGCTGCATCTGTGCAGAGGGCAAGCATCTGTGTGTGTGCGACCTTATGCGAGAGCCCCGTATACCAGTTGGAGGTTTTATTCATAGAATCTACAGCAATCCAGGGGCACATGTGCAGATACAGCAACTGCCTGCAATCTAATTTGCGTTCAGCTACTCTTGCTTCGTAAAGATCACGCAGGTATTATGCTGATGGAAAGGTCAAACGTTGAGGGTTTGGTGGTGCAGCTGTGTGCATTCACAGAGCGCACTCATATAAAATTAATCTGAGATGGAGGGGAGCATCTGGGCAGGAAGAGAGGGACTAATCCCATGGGATATTATACTGATCAATAAGACTGTGCAGACAAACACACACATACACAAGTTAGTGGGTTTTTGACTGCCAGGCACCTGCTGTAAGTCACCTTTCTCGGGTAGCATCGTTGGCGTGCCGTGTTGTTTCTGTGCCAAATGTCTCTCTGCTACACAGAATTTGTGAAAACTCAACAAGGACGCAGGTGGATTATAGAGACTTCTATTTTTATCACTGCTGTATTGCTTAAATATTTAATGAAAGGTTCATAATTCAAGTACTGCTAATAGTACACATCTAGTGACAAGAACCTTTTCTCTATGTAAGCTTCACTGTTACTCCTCTGGCATTGTTCTCAGCCTTTTATTTTTGCAGTACTTGTGTGGCTGTTTGATTGGTTTTGTAGTTTTACTAGATATTGCAGGCAGCTTTTCTTGATTAAAGTGAGGAATATGAATCGCTCTCTCCAACGGCACCTTCCTGGCAAAAGGTGAGAGTTGTTTTTGAGGAACATCACACCCACGGCAGGCAGTGTTTCCCAGTGTTTTTATGTGCAGGCTAATGGCTGTGTTGAACGTGAAATAATATGCTTCAGGCAGAGAAAAAATGCCAAGCTTTTTAAGCCTCTCTGTGTTTTCCATGTAATTAAATTGTGTTTACTTCATGTCTTTAAAGCTGCACAGGATATCTCATTTAAAAAAAGTATATTAAAAGTATTTTTCAGTGAGAGCATCAACGAAAGAGCCTTGGAGAAATCAAAATCAATACTGAATACGCTTTTTCTTCAACATTCAGCATATTTTAAGTTATTTTACATGAGTTTGGAAGGTCCAATGACATATCCGAAGAGCGCGGACAAGTTGTTCGTATTCTGCAAAGTATCTTGACGAAGGCAGCAAGAAGTTAAAAATATGTGAAGGAAAACGTTTGAAATCCACGACGATGTAAGATAAAACAGAAAACAAGAGTTGTTCTCGGAGGCGAAGGTCACACGGAGAAGTGCCTTTGATACACACGCAACAGTGTTGTTATGCTGCGTTCAGGAGAAATCGCACCGTGTCAGACATAGACATGGCCATGGCAGACCGGGACAAACCTTCTCTTTTGTGGTAACTCATAAGAAAAGAGGTGGGACAACAATTATGTTGTTGGAGCCAAGAGTCGACAGTTGAAGCTCTGTGTTGAATCTCAGACTTTAAAGGAATGCATAATCGATCCATAACGTCAGTGTGGAACGTGTGTGTTGCATCAGATCAGGTAGCTTCTTTTCTGCATGGGTGACACAGCCGCACTGCTTTAAATGTGAAAATGTTGCCCTGTTCTCCTTTAAGCGGCGTTCTGATGCATTTTTTCAAGTAGAAGGCCGGAAAAACCTGAGTTGTCTGAAATGCAGCAGAGTGCATTGGTGCTCGAGTCAATCTGTCGTTTCTCTGCGCAAGTGATCCTTTGCAGCTTTAATTGATGAAACAACAACTCAACTACAAAACTGTTTAATCAGCAGCAGAGAAAAGAGTGATGTAATTTGGCTGCTGCTTTGCAACTTAGTATCCTTTGGGCTGCAGCAGCTGCCTTTCAGACCGCGTGACGGTTGAATGCAAATCTGATGGATGATGATTAAGTAAAATATAAGTAGAACAAACAGGCCGCCATAGGGAAATGTATGATTGAAATACCAAAAAATCAAATAAATCAAAAAATCATAACACCGGCTTTTTGGATTAACTGTGGAAATCCCATATATGGATAAAACTACATTTCAGTATTTATGATGCACGACATAATAATCATATTCTCCCCCTGGCCCGTGTACAAAAGAAGGCCGTTAAGTGTGACATTCAGGCCCAGGTCAGCAGCATGTTGTCCCGCTCCGCCCGCTGTCACAGCGGATCAAACCACATCACGCCGCATCATACAGGCTTTATTAAGTTAGGCCTGTTACATAACGCCATCCCCAGCCACATACGGCACGGGTGGGGAAGACACGCATGCACCCTGTGTGCTGACGAGGTGGAAACGCAGAGCAGGTAGAAAAAAAAAAGGAAAGATGGCAAAGAGTCAGAGATGGGAGGAGACAGGGCGATGGAGGAGATGAAGAGGAGTTTGACAGGGTAATGGAGGTGTGATGCACACACCGGCATCCCGCCACGGCCTTCGTTCATCCGCTCTGTGAATGCAGCAGGGGGGACGGACTGCAAACACTGTGTCCTTGTTAGTCAGAACATTGCGACCTTGACTAATCGCTGTAGCCCGAGACAACCGTCCCGCAATGTTGGCGCCTGAAGCAGATCTGCCCATGAAACCAGTGACGGAGACTTGGCCGTGCCTGGTGCTGATAGTATGTAGATCAGAGAGCAGAGAGACACGCTTGACTGGCAGCGCTATAGAAAGATGTCGGAAAGCGTGATTCACTAACAGCTTCACACCTCCTTGAGGAAACGGTGGAAACCCCAACGGCAAACAAGCAACTGCAGGGGATAAAAAAAAAAAAAA
>CAESWR010000231.1:659424-685844 GCA_903171835.1 Mullus surmuletus | reverse complement strand
TGTCAGATCTTAGCTCATTTAGTTCTTGCTATTTTTGATATCAGCTCAATAAAGGAGTGTTATATGATGCAACCCAACGGACCAGGTCAGTTATCACTGCATGAAAAGGCAACGACACAATGGAGAACTATCCGGCGCTAATTTGTATGCCGTCAGGAGAGACAGAATGAGGGTCCACAATTCATTCCCTCATCT
The DNA here is from genome assembly GCA_903171835.1 of Mullus surmuletus. Taxonomy (NCBI): domain Eukaryota; kingdom Metazoa; phylum Chordata; class Actinopteri; order Syngnathiformes; family Mullidae; genus Mullus; species Mullus surmuletus. The sequence continues at coordinate 685,649 of CAESWR010000231.1, read as the reverse complement.
CATCTTGGCTTTTCGTTGACACCTCTATACACAAATTGATGTACACATTGGGCATTCATCAGACACTGATCAACAAAAACAATATCACCAACAGGAAGGTGCTGCGGTGGAATGTTCTAAGACAGGCAAATCTGAAGATATTCACCTCAGGCTCTTGAAAAACATAAACAATAAAAATAGCTGACAGGTTTGAATGGCAAAAACAGTGTAAATGGAAGGAGACCGCCATGCGCTTTAGATGTCTTCGCACGTCCCCCAGGCTGACGAAGTCGCCTTTGTCTGGAGTCTATACTGTTGCGACAGATCCATCCTCAGCTCTCTGTCCATCGCTATTTGTCACTGTCAGTCCACTTGGTCAGGTGCTCAGCATGCATACACACACTCATTTGCAGCTATTCCTCTAAATGAGTCCAATGTCACGATATCTTATGATTTTTTGCTTACGAATGAAATATTACCTTCATTATGACTTGAAATACAAATTTGAACTTTTCTTACAACTAATTTTACATTGTTCCACAGCTTCAATAATGTGCTTTCTGTTACGTCTATAAAGAAAACACAAACGTATGCCGTTTTGCATAAAAATAATTACAAATTCTTGGGGCTTAGAAGACTGAATTAGCCCTGACACTGTGCCTTCAAACAGAGCTAGTCCCAACAACAGGTACTGGGTCGTGATAAATCACAGTGCGATGACACAGAATACTTCATTTGAATGGTTGACATTCTTGGATTAGCATTAAGCAATCATACAGTATAAATGTACTCCTTTGATCTTTGCTTTCAATTCTAAATGAATGCACCTATTCGAAACAGAAGGTTACCATGGCAATAATACTGGAGTCACCGTGTAGCCTCAAGGCGGCCCATTAGCTAACTGCGAATACCATTTTTGGACTGGAATAAATTGTGAAAACAAATTCATGTATGGTGCACATACAGCAGGGGATGATTAGAGAATTGTTAAAAAGCCAAGATGAAATTAAGGGTTTAAGGCTTAATTTTTGATCAGAATGGGAATTGTGTGTTATAAGCTCCTGATCACAAACTCTTCACAAAGATGATGTAAGTTGCTGTACGTTCATAAACTTTCACCATTTGGAGAATCTATGATCAGACTGTGGACAGCCTTTACTAATACTGCAGATCCTGGACATTGTTGTGTAAGAGAATGAAGCTGAGGTACAACAATCTAACCATCTAACAGTGAGGACAAAGCCGTTAAACTATATCACAAAAACACAGAAAAAGCAACTCAAACGAACATAAAGGACAAGGAGATGTACAGTCGATAGGAAAAAACGGCAGATGAATTTGTGACAGATTCCGGTCGGTGTCTCTCTGCTTTCATAATTGATGAGTACAGAGTGTGAGGCAGTGAAGATTAGTCTGTCTTGGCTTGATGAAGATAGCAATCAAGTTATTAAAGAAAAAAAAATCACTTTTCTGAAATTGAAATAGCCTGTCATTATACATTCTGAGATTGTAACTACAGTAAAACACTGCTCATCAGACATCATGACAGATCCCAGTTACAGCAGATGTAATTGTGATATCAGCGATAACACTGGACCCATCTGGCTAGTAAATTCACACTGATATGATGGCATGGGTCAGACCGGAGGGAGGAGAATCATTGTAGGGCATTAGGGGATCATTACTCATCTATTGAAATAGGAGCACCGGCTGCCAAGATTTATAAGTTGATCAGACGTGCCTTGATTCAACAAGACCCTCTGCGTGTCCAAGGATAATTTGGCTTATAGCTGAACATTTAGAGGTTTATTGATTCTAATTAGCAGGATTTACATTGTAAATTCACCTTTCAGTAAATAAATCTGCACTTGACTGACTCTAATGTTTGCTCTTCTGATGAGTACCATCTGCAGCTCATAATTTAGGCACACTTGATTTGCCAATACGTTATTGCCAAGATAACAGTGATGAATTGGCTGGAGGTTGAAGTGAAGCATAGACTGTTGGGCCTGATATCTTTTAAATGTGTGCATGTGTATGGAGGACTGGGGAAACTGGCTGACAGAGTGCGACGTCTCCTCCACCTAATGGCTGATAAGGCGTATGCTAAGATGGTGGCAACTTTATTGAATTTTTGACTGCAGAAATTGGGTTATGGAACATTAACAAACGGTCTTGACAATGCTGACCTTGGAGAGAACAGCTACTTTCTCTGATGATAACCAGCATGAATTATGAGACGATTATGTCACTAAAAACAGATGTTTTTAATTTCTAGGGTTTTTTTTGTTGATGTTGTGGGGGGTGGGGGTCGGGGATGGGGGCATCTAGTAAAGTGATTGATGAAAGGCTTTCATGTATATTAATGGCCCGGGCAACAACAAATCCTTAATATTATTATTTTTTTCTTCTTGTTTTTAAGGAACAATTCTGTTCTCCCTGCTGGTAATCCCATTGCAGCCTTTTGGACTGTGGGTTATAGTGAGACAAAGGCGAGGCAACCCTAAATCCTTGCATATTTCAGGAATTCATCAAGTGCCCCAAAATCTGTGTGTGGACACTGTGCCTAAAGAATCCAATGACAGTATCGTGGGTCCTGGTCCAAAGTGTCCAATAGACATAGTTTTTACTACAGCCACTACAGCCATTTAGGATGAAATACGTCTTACTTACTTACTTACTTACTTCCAAAGGGCCATCATCGTACACATTACACAGAACATAAAGACAAATCGTCAAGAGGTCTGCTTGTGTGTTTTGCCATGAGGTGCGTTTACTTACGAAGAACAAGAACTCCATGACGAAGCGACTGAGCACGGTTGGGCTCCACGGTGACATTCAGCATGGTGGGATTGCCGCCAATGATGCACACACGGTTGTCCTGCTCAGCCTCACGGAACATTCGCATCAGCTGATTGGCGATGACCCCATTCAGCACCGATATGGCCACCATGGGTATCACGAAGGACAGAAAAGCATTTACCTGTTCAGGGAGAAAAGAAGGCCAGTGAAGTTATTTGTTAAAGCTGGCACAGTGTTGAAGCCCAGGTTTAAAAAAGAAAAAAAAATCATGTCACAAGATTTTCTTTTTCCCCAGAATTCAAACCAGTGAAAAAGACTTAGTTTTAATTAGTTTGAATTAATCTAAGATGCATTTAGTAGGAAAGTCAGTTATTGAGAAAGAATACTTCAGCCCTTGCTTAATCAGAAACATACTGCAAAGGTCAATACGCAGAGGTAACCATGGTGAGAAAACATGTAAAAACAATTAGAAACTTCAAAGTAAAAGGAGCAGGCAGGATGTAAAATCATTGATACAGGAAAAGGTGCAGAAAGGAAATGGGAGGCAGTAAGGTAAAGGTGAGCTGGTTGACTGTGAGATGAATCACAGGCAAATCCCCGATAGAAGTCAGTGGTGCGGCAAAACAAACAGAACTTTTTGTGCATTTGAAACCCTGTCATTTGCAGCCAGTGTAGTATAGTCCCCCTTTCATCTAATGAATTGAAGTGACGTGAAAAGTACTGGCTTTCAGCCCTCTCCTCTCTACTTTCTCTAGCAACGCCTGATGAAAACATGAAATTTAAACCATTAGAAGTTCCATCGAGAATCACTCACAAAAACACTCCATGATATTACACTTTATGAGTACCAACTGTGATCAAATTTGGAATGGAAAGTTGCACGCAAATCATTTTCTTCACACTGTTCTGCCTTGTCGTTGATAGAAGATAAAAGAGGGGAGGCTAAAGTGTGCGGAAGATTAATGAGAGGGAAGAATGTGGCAAGAGGGGAGGCGGGAAAATAGGGGGGGCGGATGGGAGAGGTTCTTCTAACCATCAGTTTTGACAGCTGCCTTCAGTGCCACTGTGCAGCATGTCAATAAGGAGGAAGGCTGCAGAAAGTGCGCAGGGTGCGTGTACTGTGAATTTTTCGTCATTAACGCAACAACTGCAAAACGTTTTTCATCTATTCTTCCCCCCAGCTTTCCCTCAGTACCTACTGCACACTCACATAAAAACCCACCCACACGGATGCACAAATGGACGCCGTGCTGTTGTTTTTCCGTGGGATAATCATGAATGAAAAATGTTAATGGATTTAATGAACAAGCTGGTTGCCTTCTCAGGGTCCCCTGCCTCCTAGACAGTGGTGTCTGATTAAAGTTGAAAATGGAGAGCTGAGGTAAAGCAGCAAGGCGCTCTTCAGCTTTAGACTGAGATGAAAGCCCCAGTTTGGGCTGATAAGAAAAGAGAATTGCGACACGTTGCAACAAAACCTGGCAGAGGTAGGGTGGATTGTTAGGGCTGAAGTGCAAGAAAATGATTTTATTAGGCATGAGCAACTGGAGGGGAAAAGGTCTGATACGCTGAGAAAATACGCTGTTTGTACAACAGTGTAATCGATGCACTGTGAATAAAAACAACAAAATGTGTCCCTTCACTTCCCTCCAGGGTTTCAGCTGTGCCCAATATATCGTTCTTATCACATGTAGAGAACCCATTTGTCTAATTTACTCTCTGTCACAGAAGATTTACGACTACTGTTGCACTTCTTAGTGAGATGTGACTGAATGTGCACTATTTCTGTGCACTTCTACCAGATAAGAACACTGTGGTATTTTAAACTAAAAGAGATGTTGGTCTTTCTGGCTCAATAATTCAATAATGCACTGGTCCAATGACAAAAGTGGAGGATGTGATCTTATGTTGTTTCAGTTTATGGATCGTAGCAATAAAAGATATTTGGCAAACCCCCCTCTCTTTATCGATTGTGAGGCTGCAGAGCCGCACTGGTTTTGAGTATTAATGAAAGGTATGAGACGGTCCAAATTGACCCAAACATTTTTGCGCTCCTCATTGTTGGCACCATATTTGAAGTGGCGGTAACAGTGAACAGGCTTTGACACTTCTGCATAGGGAGTGCAGACAGAGGGGCAGAGCATGTCCCCCCGTGGAGCGCCAGTTTTGAGAATAATGGAGGATAATGGTGACTGACAGTGAACTCTCAAACCTTACTGCTTGTGGTCGGTTGGACATTAAGCTCCCGTGGATTAATGGTGATGGAACTTTCATGGTCACCTGCTGGACTGCATGTGAGGCAGATGCTAAGCTAATGGAATGAGGTCTGGAGAAAGAACTGAGTAAGACCAACATGCAGTACATTTGATATTAATCAGGATGAATAACATTGTATCAATATTTGAATGCTGAGGCTCAAAAAATGCATGAAGAGACTTTTCTTTTTCCATATTTTCGAGGAAGAAAAACAGGAATGACAATGGAAAATCAATTTCCTCTCTGCGTGAGCTACTTTTCAAACTCAGACTCCTTAATTTCCCTCCTCCACTCATGCTTAGCCACCCAGGCCTCACTCAAACATAAAAATTCTAAACATAAATCCACTCAGTGATTAGATGATATCGTCTGCTCTGTCAAGTGCAACTCAGAAAACTAAGCATGGATGCTTAAAAAGAAGAAGAAGAAAAAAAAAATCACCTTTCAGTGTCATTGAAGATACTATTCACACAGCTGCAAAAAAGACCCCACAGACAAATATTTATCTGATATCAGTCAACATTGTCATGGACCACAAATTCTGTTCGGGCTGATAAAACCCTCAATTCATCCATCACTCACACTGTTGAAAAGCATCCTCAGGTGTCTTTGAGGAGCTATAATTGAATTTCTATTTCAATAAACCCTCTGATACAACACCCCATGCATAACAAAAGATTTTGTTGCGCATCCTTTCCTCCAAATACACAACTTTTTGTTTGGAAGGATACCTTCCATTTAGTAATGCAGCCTGTCACATCTGCAACCCTTCCCTCAAACCACACAACGTCCTTGATGCCCTCCATATCTGACCAAGTGTCAATTCCAGCCTTGCATAAAAAAGAAAAAAGCAACATACAACAGAACTCTCTGTAATTAGACTCTTTGCAGTGTTCAGCGAACCAGATGGTCCAAAATGCAGCTGCAAGATTGCTGGCACAAGCAGAGGCCAGCACCTGACCCCGGTCTTTGCCTCCATTCACTGACCACCAGTTCATTACACACTTCAATTTATGGGCCTTCTGATTCCCATTAAAGCTCTTAAAGGGATAGTTTAGTTTTTTTGAGGGATACGGAGCGGTTGAGTGGTTCAGCATGGTGCGCTGCGGAGGAATCCCCCCCCAGAATCAGTTCCACTTCCTTACTAAATCTTCTCTGCCCTCCATGTCACTGACAGCAGCAACGCAGGCAGCGAGCCTGAGGGAAGAGCAATGTGATACATGAGCCGATGTTATCAGCCAGTTTACATCCTATAACTACGAGAACCAGTATAGCTAATCACTGCTCCATTTCCAATCCTGACAAAATATTGAACTGGCAATGACAAAAAATATTTTCAAAATTCAAACATTCTGCTGACATCGGAGAGGGCAAATTTCACAGCCATGTCAACAAATGAAGGAGGAAATTAAACTTGAGAAGTAAAAACAACTAATTAGATATTGAAAATCAACATGGCTTTGGGTGCAACAAGTGGTATATAAGTGACATGATCCCCGGTTTGCTTTTGTGGGAATCAGGATAGACAGGCGGCAGTCAGTGGTAACAGAAAAATGAAACTCTCCTGCCACTTCACAGTATCCAGCGCAGAGTCGAGGAAAATGTTTTGCCATTGGTGGAACAGACAGTCAGCTGCAGCTTTGCGCCATTCCGTTTTATTATTGTTGTCCAAGGGTTAATCCTGTCTGAGTCGGCTGTTTGGATAGTGCTCCTGTGGACGGTGTCTGCCGCATTTCCCCCTGTTGTGACCCCATTCCATCTTGTGCTTTTAAGCTTTACAGTGGCCATAAAACTACCGAGGGCGTCTTTGGTGTCCGCTCTTTCAACAGAATTCAGGTCAGAATTAAGTGTCAAGCGGAAATGGTAACAATAAGAACAACTCATTTGTGGTTCAGACGAAATTCAGAAAAGCAATTTTGTGTATTATGTATCAAATGTTTGACATCTTCGGGTATCTACTGCGGGACAACCCTCTAAACTAATGGTTGCTGTGATTTTTTTTCTCTCTATATACCAGTATTTTAGTGTAAAAGTGTTGAAACACAGAGTAGTTGAGAGGATGCACCCACTCCCTCTACATCTCACTCACTGTACCCTCAGGAACCAAAATAGCATGTGTGCTTTGAGACTCTCAGACAGTCTATACGCCTGAGACCCTCACAGGCTTGTTGCTGCAATTGTGTAAATAAAATAATGTCCAATGCCCCTGTCTGTTTTCAAGTATTGTTGAATGTACCATGCTGCACACTGCTGTTGGCCAGCAGCTGTGCCAGGAGCGACACAGGATTCATGACAGTCTCACCTCATCTGTCTGTTTCACCCATTTTCCCCAGAACAATGTAACAATGCAACACTGCGTTTGAGTAAACCTTTACCCTGGGGGGGGGGGATTTGTTTGTATTCTACCCCAAATACATTTCGATTTAATTCACGTACCAATTCTACAGTAACTGTGTTCTAAGATGCAAACAAACTTCACGGGCAGGATGTTTTTTTTAGCCTGTTTGTACTATGTCGCCCCCCAACATGTATAAATGCAGTAAACCAATAGAAAGTTCTGCTAGTGCCAAACAGAACTGTTTCCTCTGTTGTGTTTCCATCACTTCCTCCAGACTTCGCTCTCCTCAGGCTTGATTTTGTAGATTCTAACTGTGGGGGTTCTTTTGTTTTCCAATGCTGGTCTCTATGGGCCTGTTACCAAGCAACAAGGGCCGTGTACATTTGTTTTTGTGTATTGTAATATTTTAGCGGCATTTGTATTTTGGTCATTATACCTCAAGTTCATTTTGATTTCCAAGAGAGTTAACAGTGCAATTTTTCAGCTTCCCTTTATAACCCCCAACATAAAACACAGGGGATTTTTTTAATCTCCTCTGTTAGATATTAGCTTAACTTGGGCTGCCACAATAACACTTAATTCTGCTAATTCAGTTAAATCAGTCTACAGTCATAAGGACTGCATCAGATACAGACATATTTGAAACATATAAACATATATAAAATCTTCTTGCATAAAGCTCTCTTTTTACATGTTAAACTTAAGTGAATCAGGTCTTAATTGTGGATGCAATGTAATCACATGCTGAGCACCTACACTCTGATCAGCAGACAAAAGATGTTAGGTTGGAATGTCTGTTACAGAAATGGACGTTAAATTGAAACTTCTTCCACTTTGCTTAATTCACTGAAAATCCAAAACAAAAACAATGGGTGCCACATATTACGTATTCTGTATCACATCTGAGATAACGAAAAATCAATTCCTTTTGAATAATGTGCACAATGGACGTCTCTGAAGCAGCTCGGCACTCAAAATATAGGCACAGTCTATTTTTCATGGAGAGATGAAGTGGGCCAGGAAGTGAGACAATGGTCTGCTGCATTTTCAGAATAAAGCACTCAGACAAATTTGATCAGAGCACTCCATTGAAAACATCACATCATATTCATGAAACTGTACTATGCATCTTTCTGCTGAACAATGAAAAGCAGCTAAAAAACAAAAGAACCATGTCACTCGAGGGAAAGTGATCAAATACATGAAACATTATCTGCCAAAGTACTCCTCCTCTGAAAAGCACCAGGTGGAATTTGAAGATCAAACACGCAGCAAGAGCAGGTTGCACCCAGAGACAGTGGGATATCAGCACTCCAGACGCAGAATTAGAGCCAGCAAGTGTTCAAGGTGATTTCTTGCCTCAGCCTTCACACCATGTTGACGTATCTAATCAATGTTCAACTTTGTTGGGAGCACTTTGAGTCCTTTAAGTCTGGGTTTAGAGAGAAAATACCTTGTGTGCATCCCGTTTTCACTCTTGGGAACTGGCTGGTGTCATGCTCAACTTACGCTAGATACGCGTCTTGTAGAGAGACAAACACCCACGCACCTGCGAGGACAGGAAAAGACCAAACCCTATCATCAACCTCCACCTGCTTCATGTGCGCTGTGTTTTGATCATTGTGTTTCACACCTTCAGATGTCACCCGGGTGCAGCGCACCTCTCAACCTCGATCAATGTGACAACTCTCACTGGAGACGTTGCATGTTTGGTCGGTGTGAACAGACTTGCTTTCATGCCTTTGAGCTGTCCGTGTGGACAAAACACTGTTAATATTTATCTATTAGCCAGAGTTTGTTTTGAAAGGTTTGTGAACACCTGGCTTGATATGACAACAGGGCTACAGCCTGCAAATATAAACACAGTGATATTTATGGTGGAAAGGGGTGGATTTATGGATTTAAATCTGGTCTGTTCAATCATAAGTGAATTGTTTATTTGTGGTGTTTTGTTTGCAAATTTAAACACCAATTGCAATGTTTTCTTCATATAATATTGTTCTTTCTCAACATTTTACAATGTAAGCTTATGCTAACAGCAGTCAATTAAATGAGAGATGATGTCATGCTGCTAATTTTTATTTTATGGTAAATTAAGAAAAATAAACATTTACTGTTGTTTGGAAACACTGCTGCACTGAAATTCTGTAAGGATTATGAAAAAGTCAGTTTGGCACCAAATAATTATCATTAGAATTAAGTGTGTGTCAGTCAAGTCACTTAATTTGTTGCTTATTTTTGAGACAAAGAACAAATCTGTCAGCAGAATAGCGTCATTGTTTGTCCAAAGTTTGTAAACCTCAGAGCTCTGACAAGCACTATCAAACAATTTGTTTCTCTGAAAGAAAGGAAAATAAATTGCAGAGCATAAACATATAACTCAGTTTTTATCTACCTCTGCAGTCATATTCAATTAAAGTCTGCTGAAGATCGATGCTGTTTACCTGAAGCTCAAACTGTGTGGCCTTTGTCTGCACTGTATCTGCACATTTAGTCATTCCGTCACACTTTCTGTTTGCAACATCACTGCTAAATAATGCAATTTCATTGATGGTTGCCATTTGATTTGGACTTTGTTCTGTCAGAGATGTTTTAAGATGCCATACATCACGGCAACCAAACAATTCCATAGATCTCCATGATTATATAAAGTACATCATTTTTATCTATCAGACTTCCTTTTCTCTCAGTCTTTCTTGAACACATCTAATTGTGTGTGAAGCAATGAAACAGCCTTATCCAGTTTTCCACAGAGACTGGTTTGATTGCTCTCTGGAAATCTCTTTTGCTCTTACAATAATAGATGTTCCCAGTCCTGACAAAGGCCGCTGTGAGAGCACACAAATGATCTGTCTGGTGAATATATGTCTTTTTTTTTAAGAAGAAGAAGAAGAAGGAGAAGGAGAAGAAGACGATGAATACTGATACTGTATGATCCAGCACCCAAGACATCCACAGTGATGCTCTCTTTAAGAACATGCAGAGGAAATTCCTGAGAAGTTTGATGCTGTTTTATTTAGAGGGGGAAGAGTCAACAAATCAGTCAAAATAACAGTGACTTGTGGCCCAACACTGGTAAATTTCTGTCCCCAATTCTCATTTCAAATACTAGAATCCTGGGGTTTATCAGAAAATGATTTATTTCCTCTATTTCACACAGCCATTACATTTTTTTCTCCAAAAGACAAAAGACGTTATTTTTACTCTGTGGAACTGGAGCAAGAAAAGAGTATCAAACCTGAGTGAGTGCAAATGTCACACATGATTTCGCAAAAGAACCAGATAAAAATAGCATGTCCTCTCTTTTCGAGACCTACCATCTGTGTGTTTGTGTGTGTGTATGGGGTGGAGGCAGGAGGTCAGAAGTTGGTCCATTCAGGTGTGTTTATGGGACATAAACATGTATGTTTGTGTACAGCAACTATTGTTGCTGCAATTTATGCTAAGGATGTATACATGAAGAGAATTGACTGGCCATGAACTCTTACAAGAACAAAATCCAATATAGTAAAAAGCCTTTTTGCTCAAAATAACATACAGCCTGAGTATTTTGATTTATGCTGAATTTTCTGACTGTGTGTCAATTATAAATAAAACGGAGGAACATATTTCAAACACTACTGTGATAATTATGCACCCGTACTGTTTAGTCTTTATCCTTTTTCACTATTTGCGTTGCACACTGCATATAGACAAAACACCTCTCATTAATGTGCAGATGTTTCTGAAATTATTCTAATTGGAGACATGCAGGAACTGATATTTCACACTCTGTTTTGTCAGGTGGGAGAACATCCATTAAGAGATAGAAACTAATTGCCCTGGCAGTCGTAATTGTGGCCCATTAGAATTATTTGGAAAGCACATCACACGATCAGTGTTGATAAAAAGGCAGATTAAAAGGCATCAAACGGCACCACGCAGCTGGTGAAGCCAACTGCCAGCTGAGCCGACCGTCAGAAAATGACACATTCCTGATGTGTTTTTCTTGCTCTGCGGTGAAAAGGAGCGAGGCACGAGGAGAGGAGCCAGTATGGGTGTAATTAAGAGGGTTGAGATGGACTTGTGTGTGTGACATTGTGACTCGTCAAACACAGATGTGCTCGGCGATGGCATAATTCCATCATCGCCTCGAGGCTCTGCTGCCGAATGTCCTGGACATCTCATGTGAACTATCATCATGGCTGACATTTTGCACTCTGCATCGCCAACACTCGCTCACCGACATGGTTGACTGGAACAATTATTGGTGCCGCCATTCATGCCGTCATTTACACCTGCGCTGCCTCTACTTTGGCAAGTCGAAATGTCTGCTGTGAAAAACGGTCTTTTAGGACACTTTCATGAATATCATTACTGTCACTTGTGACAACTGAGAGCTGAGTGAGGTTCATGGGGAAGATAGCAATGTGTGAGAGAAAATAAATCCCTCTCTCAGTGTTTGTTTGCTTATGTGAGGTCACCAAATCTGGGCTGAGGTTAAATGTCGGGTGGTTTTTTGCTGACAGTCTTTAACAAACACTATTGAACGTGATACAAACATGAAACCAGCACTTGCCTGGTGATCGAAAACCAGGCGATAGCAATGTCATGACAGACCTTACATTGAAAGCTACAATAAAAAAAAAAGAAATACCAAAAAAGATAAAAGTTGCGTTTACAAGCAAATTTGGCGGACCACCTGATTCGCCTAATTGCCCAAAACGGTTTGACCACACCCACTTGCTGCATCTGCAAACTTCCCTGTTCTCAAGCTACACACTCTGAGAGCGTTTGTTCACTTCCCTGGATGTTTTTAATAAATCTTGTGAAAACAATCAGTTCCTTTGGGATCGGTCCCTCTTGAAACCTAAACACATGAGCGGGATGTATTTTCTCTATATTAATTAAGACTTGGAAGAAGTGGAATAAAAACATACATTTTCCATTATGTTGTTTTGAAACACTTGGCCGCAATCTGTAACAGCATTATAAGAAAACAACCGATCTATGTCTCCTTTTTTCATTCTAAGAACCTTAATTAATAAAAAAAAAGTTCCTCTTGCGCAGTGGTCTACAATTAGTTTTTCTTTTTACTCAAACTTTATTAAGTAATACAAAACAGTTCATTATCAACCACCATTTCCAATATACGTCTTAATTAATATCGAGAAAATACATTCCACTCGTGTGTTTAAAGAGGAGCCGATCCCTCAAGAACTGATTGTTTTCACAAGATTTATTAAAAGCAACCAGGGAAGTGAACAAAAGCTCTCAGAGTGTGTAGCTTGAGAACAGGGAAGTTTACAGATGCAGCAAGTGGGTGTGGTGGTCCCTCAGTTTGGTGCCCCTAGTGGCCTGGCGCACTTCTGTTTTGTTTCGTGAATTTGCAGCGTTTCTCTCTTGCAGCATTTCTCTTTTTGAAGCGTATCTCTTTTGCAGCGTTTCTGTGTTTGCAGCGTTTCTGTGTTTGCAGCGTTTCTGTGTTTGTAGAATTAAATATTTTAGACATTTTGACTGAGGTATTTTTATGATAAAAACATAACTTGTTTTCCTTTTCATTGTCACTTCTAATGGCTAGACAGATTCGGTGCCCAAACAAGCTGAACTGAGTGACATGATAGTTTCATGTGAAGTTCACTTCATTCATCATCATGAGGCTCAGGGAAGGGGGAGGGGGCTGTTCCAAAAGGTTGAGAAAATAATCCCTGATGATGACATTTCGAGTTAAAAGTGAACCTTTGTGGTGGACGAGGAGTTTGAAAGATCAGAGACTGGAAGATGGTTTCAAGAGTGGAAGGGTTGGATGCTGGCGTCGGGTGTCCTGATGCATTGAAGAAGCGACAATTTACTTTTATTCTTGTTTGGGTGCACCTTTCAAAACAAGTCATCATAAACACTTGAGGTGACTAATTTTCAACATATGCCGACTGAGTTGAGTCTCTTCATATCCTTTTCCCTCACCTCTTTCTTGATGAAAGCTGAGAAGAGTCTGGGGACTGAGGGGGGTGGTGGGTGGGTGGGTAGGGGGCACGGTGATAAGATGGCTTACAAAGGATGAGTAATGAGAGGAAACACTGATGTGTATGTAAAGATAAATGGGCCGTTGACGCACGTGTGTGTGTGTGGGCTACAGGTCAGAGCCGACAAGGTGGCAAATGTGTACACAATGACTGAGACTAAAACACTTTGACATGTTGGGGGAAAAAATCTAATTTGTTTGAAGGATTGATTTTTTTATTTACTGCTTGGAAAGAGAAGAAGCCATGCATAACAATGACTTTAGAAAAAGAAAGACACTTTACTTCCATTTAAAATAAAATTCTATTAGGCCTACTAAAATTACTTACAGCCAGGTTCCAACAGTAGAGACCCTATACATCTTTTTCTCCAGATGTTACACCACTTTTTGTAATTGCTGTGACCCTGGTCCTTCAGATCTAAATAAACATTTATCTCACTTTCAGCCAAGAATAATCCAAATATTTGCATCTCATGAAGTTGTTTAAACAGAGGCCTCTGTGCAGGCTGCTTGTCACACGTCACGTGGTGTTTTATAATCTCGCACAGAAACACTAACTTATGTAAAAGCATCTGGCTCTTGTCTGGCCTCATCTCCAACATCCACACACTCCCAACTTGCACTTTTCAGGTCTTTCAACGGTGCAGTGTCACGAGGAGAGGAGGGGCGTCTCATGTGACTCTCTGAAGGAAAACAATTTGTTTGAAATGACGGCAGACAATGGAGCTGCACAGCTCATGAACACCCCGTTTCGACTTTGGAGTAGTGAACACGATAGTCTGAGCAGCGCCAATAATATTGATGTAAACATCCTGTAATTAGAACATAGATGCTCACAAGTGCAAGTCGAGCCTCTCAGGGTTGTAACGGGTGTTTCATCATCTTCTGATGCCAGCTGGTACAGAATTCAAAGCTTGCGCAACACAAACATTGTTCCTCTATTAATCGCCATTCATTGATTTCCTTGTGTGGCGAAACCCATCTGGAGACAGAAGAACTGATTCTACACTAATGTTTCAGACCTTATCTATTTGTCTGTCGATTGAGAAGGCGAGCAGTAAATGGACGTACTGTAAATCAACAGTATTGTAACACATATTGAAACGTGGTTGGTGAAGCTTGTCGACGATTTAGTTGTCATGGTAAAGTAAGAGGTGTTGAATTTTGAATCCATGTTAAACGGTTCATTTTTTTGTGACAAACTGCAAGTGCGTGTTTCCATTCCCTCCACCAGAGGAGTCAAGAGATTGAAACCATCAACATCAGGTTTCAGTTATCACAGAAAAATCACGACACAAAGGAGATGTATTCTAACGCACACACCATTTAACTCAGTGAGAAGCAGGAGAGGTGTCACTCAAATGACATTCAGCTGTCATACCACACTCGTCCCCATGTCACTTATTTCCGCTGAACAGTAGACACCAGTGGATGTGTCAGAATTCTTAAGAGACGGCTGATTTCGTTGAATTTCTAGTTTTAAAACTGTGTCGCAATAGGAGATGTAATTATGCAAACCATACTTGGCAAACACGTGGCAATTTATTCAGTGAGGAAACTCTGAGCTCTCATTCTGACAAGCAAACATCAACCATCAGGGAGCTTCCTGCGGAGGAAGAGGAGGCACATGCACTGTGGATTGTGACTCGGGTGCCCCCTTGGCCTCAATAAGATGGGGGGATGGGCTAAGCAACATCCAGATCTAAATGTGTTTTCTTTTGATCTTTGTAACTGTTTAGCTCAGTTTTTAGGTCATTTGTCAGTGGTAAGATTGAAAAAGTTTAGAAAAAACTAATGAACAAACTAGACCAAGTGTTTGTGTTCTTCAACTGATATTGCACAGAAACATGCTGAACATCATACTGGTGACATTGACCATTGCGGATATGCAATCAATAGCTAAAATTGATGTAAAAAAAAAAAAATTGTTCAGGCACAAACCTGGTGACACAAACCATTTCTACCAAATGTGGACAAATTCTATGAAGCTCTTCCAAAGATACTGTATTCAGGCATCTGAACAAGCATTTTTCCTATTGCTGTTGAAAAAGAAAATGTTGCCCTTGAGAGACAAACATTCATTCACACCAAAACAACTATTACAAAAGTGCTAATAATAAAGAAAGAGTCGAAGATCAATTTCAGCACACAAATTTAATACAAGATGATCCACACCAGATGGATTCTACTGGCAAAAACTAAGTAGGCATAAGTGATTCGTTCTAACCCTTACACATAACCGTCGAACATAAACTAAAAGAGACATCAACTCTCCCCCATCCCCATCAATTTTCTTACGAACAAACTTTTGAGCTCTGTCATCTGGCTGTCCTGCCCACACTTCACGAGCGGATCAAAATATTGCTATCTTCCGATGATCTTTTATTTCAATATCATGGCGGCAGAATAATAAGCCTAACAAGCAGCAGTGAGTGGGCTTGTTCGGGGATTAGTCAGTCTGAGTGGAAGATTGCAGGCATTAAAGTAATCCCTCTATCCCAGCTTCTTTAAAGACTAGAAATAATACATGTTTATTATTGTACTAAAAAAGCGATACGGAAAACAAACAACTCCAACCTCCATGAGGTGCACGGTCCCATGGCTGTCGTACTAGTACTCACAGCAAGTCAGCAAATATTTCACAAAGTTAAGCGCCGTTATCCTGTCACATCATGAGTGGCTGCTGACCTCTGTGACCTGCTGCTGCTGGGCCTCTCTCCTCCAGCTTCCTGTCAACTTCCGCACCATGAACTACCCAATGAGATGTAACCGGTTCTTACTGGGATAAATCTCATCATATTTCTTGTTTCCTATGACCACATCCTGCATTTAAAAGGGATACTTCCGTTTTTTTGAAGCAGGGTTGTATGAGCTGTAAGATATTGCACTTAAAAAATGTTCTATGTAGCGTACTTTTAAACTGTGGTATTATTCTTAGATGGGAGTTCTTGTAGGCATAGAAAATAGCCTGTTTATTTGGTACAATACCTCCCTGTTTGCGGCTGGTTTTGCTTCCCAAGGTTTGAGCAATTGTGGCTTACGGAGGGAGAGGAGAGAGCTGTGTACTGCATCTAATGTTCTGAGTGGCCATATTTCTGAGTGGCTCATACTTGTACAACCCCACTTCAAAAAAACGTAACCATCCCTTTAATAGACCGGGATAAAGTACAAAACAAGGTCAGTGATGTAACATTCACATGTATGTAGCTTGTTTTTCAATGAGAATTATTTCCCCCATCATCATCTCATTTCTCCTGAAGTGTTACGCTTGCATCACGCTATAATCAAGTCATTGGGGGGAGGAGTTTTTAAAGTGGTTACAAGATCTGTCAGAATGTCGCACTGAAACCATGAGTTAAATGTTGTTACCTTTAATGTTGTACCTTAATATAGCATCAAACGACTAAAAGTGCGGGGGAGTCATGGCGTCCTGAGCACTGACTGTGGGAGCTTTCTTTAGTTAGAGCTTTAGTTCGATAGATAGACAGATAGATAGATAGATAGATAGATAGATACTTTATTGATCCCTGAGGGAAAGGTGAACCCCTCCCCAAATGGGATTACGCGCATGGGGTGTGATCAGACACCTCGAGAGTGCAGAGCGGAACGTATGCTAGTTTGGCGCTCAGGAGACAGAGGCTCTCCAAAGTCTGTTCCAACCGGGAATAACGCATTCTATTACCAAACAAAGTTCTACTAAAGAGAGACGGAAGCAGAGAGCCAGCATTGGTTGGCTCCGTCCCTAGCAGCTGCCACAGCTAATCTTAAATTGAGTGGAGAGCGAGTCTCCCCCTTTGTTTTGGTCTAAAATGCCGGTTCTCACAGCGACACCTTGTGGTAACATCTCATACATCGGCCCTTTAAAGGCGAATAAGGGAGGACTTGGTGGTGCATTGACTAAGACTGTTGATCTCCAGAGGCCCAAAAGAGAGGAAAAGAAGGGATGAGAGAGAGAGAGAGAGAGAGAAAGAAGTGTATTAGGCAGAGGCTCCATTTGTTCCTCCGAGTTCCACCACTGCCTCTGTGAGGATGTAAACACAACAGAGGATCTGCTCTGCCTGTGATCCAATGGAGTCTGGTCTGATCCCTTTGAAGAGGAAAACCAAACAGAAGGCGACCACAGAGACTGTAGCCAGGAAGGAGTTGCTTGAGAATGATGAGAAAGAAAACAAGAGTTTTAGCAGAAACCAGAGATTGTTGTTTTAAGTAACCAAATTGTTTATTTCCTCACGAGGCAGACTTGTGTGATGGGGCAGCAATGTATTTTTCTGCACAAATGAGCAGTCAGGGGTTAATATTACATAAGAGGAGAAGTTGGAAAAAAGTCACAGATTCAATCCATAATGCGTTTCACTGACAGTCCTGCACTTGTCTCCTTGTTGTCTAAGATCTAACATCAATACACGGCACCCTGCGCTCCTCCCTTGAGGAGTGTAGTAATTTCTGTAATCAGCTGATCCATATAATTCCTTATGCACTCGTTTCAGTCCAAATTGAGTAGTGGATTTTCTTCCAGCTCAATTTGAGTTTACCATCCTTGGCACAGGGTAAAGCTCACCTCCAGCTCCAGAAAACGGAAGGAAACCAATAATAAATGCCGTTCTGGTCAGTCTGTGTGTTGAAGTCAAGTGCACCAAAACTGGAGTGCTGATTATTCATTTGTATTCATACAAAGTTTTGCAAAACCCCTGACAGAGACAGTCTGTTCCTCTTTTTTAGCTGCAGCCAAAGTCCCATCTGATGCATCTGATAGCCAAGCGGCAGGAAATAAGCAGTGTACAACATGCAGGACTATGGTGGATGGATGTGCAATGCTGAACTTAATTAATATCCTTCAAATCCAATAAAAATACATCTGCTGTGTAATATCATTCTGCAGCCTGTTATATGGTGTGTCCTATGTGATCTAGTGGGAGTACACTAAATTGTTTCTTCTAATATAATTTTCTGTACAGTCTTTTAGATGGTACAGGGAGGATCAAGCCAGCCACAGTTGATTTTTCTGCCTTATACAATATCAACTTTGACGCAGGACACTTAATGAAGAACTAAAGCGAATTCTTGCAGAGAAAGAAATTACTATCATCATGCATTGCCATTTGTCTGACACGCATTACCTGCTTTCTTTTAACCTTTGGCAGTGCTCGGCAAACCGAATACTCTCCGGGCTCTGAAGCCTTGCTCGTGGCTTCAAGCAGCCTCAGGATTTATTAGCAATTCAGCAATGAACTGAAACCAGATCTGACAAGCAGCTCAATATTGAAACACTGCCTTGTGTATTATTTATCCAAATACAGCCACACTGGTATCCACATGTGGTGCAGATGTCGATGTGACAGATAGTAATTATTCATATCAGGGTTAATTGTGTAGCACCATGAACATCCAAACATCCATTTGTGTGTGAAATGTATCAGCATCAACAGCTGTCCAACTTCCTTGCTTTCAGTAGCAGAGCAGCGGCTAATTCTGACAAGGAGTGCCGTATGTGCACACAGTTTATTCCTCAGCTATGGCAGTAAACACAACACACAGGTCCGTTGATAACGCTGCTATATGAAGAGCTTAACAACAGGAAACATGTCTCTCGGAAAGTCCTGCAAAGACTGCTTCGATCTGAAGAAAAGGTCACAACCACAGCGGCACTTTGAGGTAGGAACGACAATACAACACATTACAGGTGGGTGTGAGAAGAAAGGTTACAGGGACGACGGGTGTCTCACTCACACGGCTGCTAATGTGTCTAAGAAGGTCATGAATATATGCAAATACGAGTGCCCGCTCCAGGGGTGCAGTGTTTTGATGGATGATGTCTTCAGCAAGAAATCAGTCCAAATGAAAAAAGTAAATTACATTTTAAAAAAATACAAAAAAACCCTGCACAAAGTCACCTGGTGAAATTCTTTGAATATCACAAATCTACTTTTCTTGTGATTTTTTCTTGTGATATAAGGCCACTATTATGCACCAGTGCTTAATTTAATCCACACCAACAGGACAGCTGATCAACAACTACAACACATCAAGATACCACTGCGCAGCATCGCATTCCAGTGTTTCCTGCATGGAGACTGTGGCGGGGGGGGGGCAGGGCTGTCTGTGTGTGTGTGTGTGTGTG
This sequence comes from Mullus surmuletus, assembly GCA_903171835.1. NCBI lineage: Eukaryota > Metazoa > Chordata > Actinopteri > Syngnathiformes > Mullidae > Mullus > Mullus surmuletus. The sequence continues at coordinate 666,158 of CAESWR010000231.1, read as the reverse complement.
TGTGAATGACGGAGAACGGAGAGAGAGTGCTGTGCGGAGATGAATGACTTTTTTTTTTACAGTACAAAAAAGTAAACATGGCCAGCAGAACAGATTGTTTAGCTCTGTGCTAGCTGTCACCCAGTGGTACCGATCGTAATTTCCCTCTTTAAAATGCTGCACAAATCCTTTGTTAGTCTGTGTTGGTCCTTCCATTTTTGGTGTCGGCCTTCCTTTACTCACAATTTTCATTTTCTCTGTAAACGGGCGCCTTGAAAAAGGCACCCGAAGCAGGTCCGCAGTCGTATCCCATCACCTTTCCAGAATAGCTGATAATAGTACGTCATCACGCACCTGTCCATGGGCCAGTCAGTCAAGCTCATTTGACACCAAGGCCAGCACTAGAAATTACGCTGGCCCTAGGGCGTTTTGTTAATAACACATCAAAATTTGATTGGCTGATGATACTGTCACTCAACTCACTCACTCACTGGCCCCAGCCAAGGAACGGAGCTGTGATGCGTCTATAGGACATAGGAGATCTGAGCGCCCAAAATATAACCGTTTTCTGGATAAAGTTGCATACTTAACAAGTAATTGACTCCAGACACATTTCAAAATCACTTTTTGATTATGAAAAAAAAAATATATTTTTTTTTTGACATTTTTGACATTTTGACAATTTTCGACCGCACACCACTGCTATTGGCGAACTAGGCGAATGCTTAAGGCCCCCAAGCCACGATGGGGTCCCAAAGCTGCATGTTCAGCCGCCATGATCTGAGGAGAATTAAAATGTCCTGTCTTTATCTGTCTCATGTGTTCTTTGCCTCCCTTTTCTACATAAATATAATAAATAAAATGAACTGCAATGATAAGCTGTGGCTGGTGTTTTTGTGGCATTATTAGTTCATATTCATTGCACCGCACTGTCTCACAGTTTGTGACATAGCGGGCCACCAAACAAGTATGATGGGAATGATGGACAGCCACCTATCAATCCCATTAATATAAAAAAGAAGTTATCTCTGTGTTTAATATAAAAACAGATACTTTTTTAATTAATTGTCTGTATAACTGTAACATCACTGCAATTATAAAATAGGAATATGCACTCATGATCTATTGTGCTTGATAATCGAAGGAGCTTTGTCTGGGTTAGGAATCTCTTCATCATAGTTTGACAAACTAGGGGCCCCCAAACAGCTTCTTGCTTGGGGCCCCCACTAAGCTAGAAACGGCCCTGTTCCTGATTCTGTTCTTTAAAAGCACCTGCTCATTCCAAATATTAAGTTCTACACACAGCTTAAGTTGCCAAATGTCATTTTCTAGTGTTTGTAAACTTGCCTTCTTAGGAGGAAGGTTAACTTAACGTGTCAGTGGCGGCTGTGGGTCAGGTGGCTCGCGTCCGTATGAAAGCATCCTTCAGAGGACATGACGTAAATGCACTTGAGCAAAACACTGAACCTGTGACTCCCCGCAAGTGCTCCTTGGCAGTGCGACGAAAATATGTGACTTCCAAATTTGGTTCGTTTTTTTTTTCGTCTGAGGGGACAAAGGCGGCGTACCTCACCAGCCGACCAAGCAATCTAGCAAAACGGCATGTTTTTGTGCACTAATGTCTGGGTTACTTCATTCAGAGGAGGAAAACACCCAAAAAGGTATTCATCTTTTTAATTCTGTGATCCAGCGAAGCGAAGCTCAGCAGCTCTGGACTCTTTCCATTTGTCTGCAGTCACTCTGCGAAATGTCATAGTGAGCCATGATTAGGGCTGGTTATCGTTTAAAAATGTTCGATACCAGTACCGATACCAGTACTCTTAAAACAATACCGATACCAATTGAGTACCTCATTTGATCCTTTTGTTACCTCATTCAATATTAATTATGCAAATAGAAAGCAAAGATTTTCATTTTGAAAGTGCTCGAATTGAGCTTGCAGTGATTGACTGCTGTAAAACCATAGAAACCTTTTTTTTTTCTTTCTAGATCTGGGTACAAAAACAACCAATTGCAAGTATCATTTGATGGGCGCAGCTTTGATGCTACTTGGCACTGGGTTATTTCGGTCGATACCTGGAAGGTATCAAGTACCGATACCATAGCCATGATGACAGATGGCTTCCAGCTTTAATTTAAGCTTTAATTATAGTCAAGTATGTTTTACAGTGTTTGGAAATAATAGTTACATTTTGATTAGGTGTTATTTCAGTAGTATCAAAAATAATGAATTCGCAGCTTTGATACTACTTGGTACTGGGTTGTACCAAGTAGTATCAAAGCTGTGGCTTATTAAAATCATTTTTTTTTAAAAGAACTTCTCAAGGTAATTCAAATCTCTTCAATAAACAGGAAATGGTTCTCTCACTTCTCTGCAGGCTCTATTAATTTGTTGGCAAGATTAGCGTAGATCTAAACATGTTTTCAGATCAACGAACAAACAGTTTCGTACCTTGCAGAGGCAGACGCCTGTTACAAGGACGAGCTAAAGGCAACGTTTTAAACTATATGACCATCCTCCAGGTGTGTGGGCTCCCCTGTTTAAATCAATCTGTTTTGCAGTTCAAATTCAATGTACTGCACAAACAACATGACCTCTCGCCACCCGAGCAGAGACTCCGAGACCGCTCAGAGCAACGACAGCAAACAAGCCTACAGGTGTGCAGGCCGGGCTGAGGCCGCACACACCAGTGGCAGCCAAACACGCCGCATGTCAAATGGAAATATACTGGAAATGCACTGACTGTCAACTGCAGCGAGTTAACTTCGTTCGTTTACTCACATCTTCCAGCTTTGAGGAAATTAAAGGCAAATCCTCTTTTAGCGCGCTCCCCCCCCCAAGCCCAACATCCCTTCACAACTTATAACTACACTCTCTCCCTCTCCCACCCTCCTTCGCTTCACTCCATTCCTCTCTGATAGCTCTTGGTGGACAATTTTCACACATGAATGTGCACTATGGATTATTTTCATCATCAATTATATTCTGTCAGCACATTTTAAAAGAATTACAATCAGATGTTCACACAGGCCCAAATGTAATTATCAAGTATTCCATTCCACTCAAATAACAGTATAACGCATGTTCCATAATATACAAGGGTAAAACCCCCAATAGAGAAGGAGGTAATTTGTTGAGCTAATTTTCTTCCAATTAATTTTTCTTCAGTCTAGTTAAATAGTTAAATAGTCAGAGACCTCAGTCTTATTATTTAGACATCTGCATTTTTAACAGCTGCAAATTGGATAGGTGAGGGTTCAAAGAAATGAGCATTTAAAACCCTGCAAAGAAAAAAACCCCAGTTATTATTTCTATCTCTAACTCTTCTTTCTTTTGATTTTTGAATCCGGAGCTTCACTTACACCTTCACTCACCTTCAATGAAGGTTTGGAGATGCAGTCCAGTAATGGAGACTAACCAACCTTAGGAACTAAATCGTATTATCTTTTATATATCTTTTTACTTTGACTTTGAATTTGGAAGCCTAAATTTAAAAAACAAAAACTTCAAAATGCTTTGAAAAACGAAAAATCAGAGAAACGCAGTTGCCATTTCTCTTTATTAGAGGTCTACAAAAGCTCAAAAGCTGTCAGCTTTCTCCAATTAAAAAACCCACTGTGGCTGTTGGATTCAGATGACTCAGGATATCACAGAAACTCGATCAAACATGACTTAAAAAACACAAAGGTCTGACGGCAGGCTGTTGTCATTGACAACTTGTTGCATTTTGCAATTCATTTTAAGTGAAAAATATGTGGAGGAATAAGAGGGTAAAGCCAAGGCTGAAGGAATAGAATCAACATGGCTTATTTGCAGCAAAAGTTAAAAATCGAATGGACAGGACCCTGATCCATGAGATAACATATCATATAAACTCCAATAACGCTTGGATATTGTAATTGTCAGGGGAACAAATCTGACCCCAAATCAGCCAACAGATCAGGTGTCATTCATATTTTTTCCAAATTACTGCGGTGCATTGAGCTCTCACTCTCACATGATTCTATGACCATCCAAAGTCAAACCTCCAGCAACCCCCGCTTTCTGATCTCTGTGTATCTCCCTTTTATTTGAATTTTCCACTCACACCCTCATGTCTGAGTGTCAGGGAGCAGCAGGACTTAAATCTTAGCTCGCATCTTGGATAACACACACGCATAGACACACTCGGCTCATATGTGCACAAACAAACAATATGGAGAATGTTTTGGGAGAAATTTGATCAGGTTTTCTCAGCCACAAGCGTGTACTGTCTGTCGAATAATATCATCAGAGTTTTAAGTTCCAGTGTGTCCTCACATCGAGCAGAAAAATAACAAAAGGTCAATAGCGTGTGAGCCCTTGTGTGGGAAAATGCTTCTTCTCTGACAGGCGATTTGTTGGGGGGCCGGGCTCGCTAATGCCAATAGCCTTAATTAAAGCATCAGAAGATAAGGATTGTTTGTCTTGGCTCTGCTTCAGTTAGTCATTGTCATGCAGCAGTGATGGATAAAAGTGGCAAGAAACAGAAAAGATAGAGAGACAGAGACGCTCGGAAAGACAAACAAAAGACCAAAAAAGACATATGAGCAAAAGCAAGCAGCAGCGAGCGATAGTGATTATCACTCCCCCACCAAAATAAAATATTAACATGAACTAATGTGACATCTTCTGTCTCGTCCGAGTGTCTGCAAAGCTCCAGGCGAGGGTCCGAGCTTCCCCATGGAGCCTCACCTAATCATTTCCTATTCCCTCACAAGACCTCCGCTCGGTTCTGGAGTCCACGCCAAATATGTTGTAAACAATGTAAGGAAGATTGCTCTAATCATTTATATGACCTGCAGAGCAGCATCATTTATCATAGAGTGCAGTGGGGACAGAGGGGACGGCCCTGAGAAAATAGCCTTTTTTAGTCTTTGTTGGTGGTGGGCAGTGAAGCCATGCTCAGAGAATACAAAGTGTTCAAGCATGTGTGTCTCTCTGTCAGAAAGCTCCACTGTTGTAATGTAATCGTGTGAGAAAGTGTTATAACGGCAGTAATAAACACAGAGGGGGAAATCAACAGGTTCCCATATAGAGAAACAGGGAATCCACAAAGCCATTATTGCTTATGTACTAATGATGTTGACTGACACAGTGAAAACAAGCAATTATGTCATCTTTTATGCTCGTTTGTCACATTTAAACCCCCCCTTTTAAACATCACCGGTGCGTAAAGAGGGGACTGTGGCCCATCCGTGCGTAAACGGAGCGCCTCCCGGACACCCACCTGAAGCACCGTTTTCTGGATGGCATGGGAGACAATAGCGGTGCAGATCAGCTCGCCATTGCGCAACACTTGGCCCATGGTGAAGAGCATCGGCGTGGCGAGCGCAAAGGACGCGAGCCACATGGCGCTGATGAGCTTCTTGGTGCGGCTGCGGGACATGATGCTCTTGGCTTTGAAGGGATGGCAGATGGCCATGTAGCGCTCCACGCTCAGGCTGGCGATGTTGAGCGCCGTGGCGTACGAGCAGCTGTCCCGGAGGAAGTAGTAGCCCCGGCACACCGCGTCGCCGAACACCCACGGGTGGTGCAGCCAGATGAAGTTGTAGAGCTCAATGGGCATGGAGAAGACCAGGATCAGCAGGTCGGAGATGGCGAGGCTCGCCAGGTGGTAGTGGACCGTGCTCTGCAGGTTCTGCAGGCTCTTTTTGGTCAGCAGCGTGTACAGGGTGATGGAGTTCCCCAGGCAGCCCACGGCGAAAAGCGCCGCGTAAATCACCGTCACTATCACTTTGGAGTAAACGTCCGTGTTGACATCCAGGTCCTCCTCGTCCGCTGTGGATGCGATCGTGATGTTGTCGAGAGGGAACAGCGAGCCGTTCCCGAAGAGCCTCTGCGCCAGTGCGCCCAAGCCGGCCAGGTCGCGCCCCGAGAGCGTGGAGTTCAAATCCATGACGCGTCTTTGTGCGAGAACATATAAAGCAAAGGCTGGCGTGGTGGTGCAAACTGAGCAGACATTGATTTGAGTTCTCACGTCTCCATCGGACGGAGCAAAGAGGGGGAGTTTTCAGTCCCTGGAAGTCCGCGGAGAGCCGCTTTTATATTTGGGCAAAGGAGGCGTGCTCGCCATTGGCGCCGCTGCGATGACGCACGGCGCTCCGGAGGCTGGAGCTGCCTCTGGTCCATTCATGCTTCACCTTGGAAACAGGCAAACTAAACGAAAAATAGCGCGAAAGGACACACTTCATCGTAAACTCGTTTTATTTGAGACATTGTTTTGCACACTTTTCTCCTCTGACTTGGCACAGAGGTGTGATGACATGTTGCAGACCGCTGCAGTGCGTGTGTGCTTGTGTTGGAGGCTGCAGATAAGATTGTGTCTTCTGTGCGCCTTGTTAGAAATATTAGCAGTCGACAGGGGGGAGGAAAGGGACCCCTGGTGCCTCCAAACGAGATGCCATCGCTGAGAGCAATGTAGCGAAACTGGCTTCCCTCTCTCACACAAGCATAGACGTTTACAGACAATTTAACACTCAGTGGTACATAAGAGGACATTCTCTCAAAGCCATTTCCATGATTGAGCCTCAGAGCACATCATTCATTTTTGTTTTTAAGTTTTTGTCCACAGAATGCATGAATATACGCACATCATTTGTGCATAAGTGCAATTCTGTGTCAAATACTATCCTTCCTTTCCTCTGTTCCTTTTGAAATATGTTTGCAGCACCGTGGATCTAGAATAATTGTTCAACAGGTCATCACAGAGGAGTGAAGCAGCTCTGGTACCAGC
>CAESWR010000231.1:610981-632078 GCA_903171835.1 Mullus surmuletus | reverse complement strand
CAGTGTGAACTGTTTATGGCACTCTATAAGGAGTAATTGACTTGACTTCTGATGTTTCACTTATTCCTATGGTTAAAAGTTCCTGCTACAGATTGAATCCCTCTTCCATTGTCACTTCCGTGCGCTCACTTTGACTGGCGAGTTGCTGTGTGCGTGCATGTGTATTTTGTAGATCATGCAGTGATGCAGCTGAATCCCTTCACATTGTCAAAGTCGTCATGGAAAGGCTTTAGATGAGCGATAACACAGGCAACAGAGCAGGGCGCTGAAAGTAAATTATGAAGCATTAAAAGTTTCAAATATTTCATCTCGTATCGATTGATTTCCTGTGAGAATGTAGAGCATGTCTGGTTTGTTTTCACCTGTTCCAACTTCTGTTTTTATAAAGCAAATAATTAGAAGTGGGAGTGAACCCGCCAAGTTCAACACATTCCAGGCATTATTGTTAGTCAGCATACCAATTGTCTACATCTGTAATAAAAAATAAATCATTTGAGACACAGAGGAGAATTATTTGTTGAAGCTTTTGTAATTAGAAAACATGTGACATCGTTGAATCATCCCATAAAAAGGCCAACTGCTTCCTTAAAAAAAACAAACAAACAAATAAACAGTACCAAAAACAAAATCATAAAAAAGTAAAAATCTGACAGTGTTTCATTAATGCTTTAGGGACTGATTGAAAAGCATTTACACATTGTCAGAGCGATCAGCTACAGGGGGTTTACAGTCAGTTCATACATGAGCAAAGTACACAACAATGGAGGCAACATCCAGTAAATTGTCAACTAGTGTGTCACGATCACATTAACAACAGACAAGACGATACGTCAGGACGGCAGAAGGAAGGCAGAGGAAGCGTTCCTTTCATCATTGCACAGTGAATGACCGAGAGAATAAAACATGAACACTAATATTATAAATTAATCATTTACATAAATAAAATCAATGATAGAAAATAGAACACAAGGATTGTTAGGCAAAGCTGCTTTGGCACATCTGTGGACTCACAGTACTCCGATAATCAGGTAGGTCCATACAACAAATAGGTGGTTTGCTTTCTGCCCAACATGCCATTGTGCATCACGAGGCAACTCCAACAGAACAGCTACTCAGAGAGTTGTGCTACACTTTACAAGATCTCAACCATAGTTTTTGTTGACTCCTTCCTCTTTCAAAGGGGGCTATATAAAATGGTTCAACAGCTCGTGCAGCATTGTTTGGCCTCCATCCCATTGAAAGCAGTTCACACTGGGGCATTTTGCTGGTCAGCTGCAGTTAGTCGCAAGGTCTTGCAGATATTCACTATCACTCCCTTTTTGTTTATAGTTAGATAAGCATAAAAAAGAAAAGAAAAAAACTGAAAACAACAGATGATTTGCAATAGTTCTCTCCGTTTGGGACCCTCAGGCTTCTGTTCCTCCCAAAATCTGCACTTTTATAGTGTTTTAGTAGAATAGCATTTTTTCTAAATTTGAGTGCTCAACAAAACTAAATATGATGCAAAACATTAGCATCTAATCATTTGTATTGTTGATCACTGTTATTCCATAGGAATTAAATGATTTCACCTTAATATTTCTTTTGTTCTAAATCACTACTTGTTAAATATAATTTTCACAACCTGTGTTTTTACTTTTTTCCCTCTTTTTTTAAAGTGCAGCTATGCAATGTCTATGCAAGCGACAACACTATCAAATTTAATGAGGACTGTTCATCAATCTATTGTACATGTGTTCAGGTAGCTATCAAAAATACACATGTGCTTTTCAAATTGAAAAAAATATTTGTGCTGCCAATAATCAAATAATGTGCAGATTATATTATGAGTGCTCCTCAGGCTTAAGTAATAGAGGCCTGTAGATCTTATACTATACAGTACATATTACCATGGCTTTATCTGTGGGTAGAACATAAAGCAATGTGACTCCCTAGCTATCAGATGGATATAAACCTTTTTTTGCTCATACGGAAAATGCTTCATACAGATGGTACATAATAGATACCACAAAGGTCACAGCTGATGAGGGAAAATGACACATGGCTCAAACATGGTTCCCCACATACATTCTAAACAGTCAATCCAACTGGTATCATGTAGCTGTAACATAACATGGAAATGTTTTCTAGTACATAAAAAGGGTTTGTTGCAACTCCCAGTGAATCATACACTCTGATACACACACACAAGTACAAACATGCAGTCACTGTCGGTTTTTATATCCAGAAAGCAGCATGTTGAAAGTCATAGAAGTGTGCGCGCGTGTGTGTGTGTGTGTGTCTGTGTGTGTCTGTGTCTGTGTGTGTGTCTGTGTGTATGAAGGCATCATGGAGGGGTTTCTTTTCTCGGTCTATTCGTGTCACAGTCGCATGTTGATAGAATGCGTTGTTATGGCTGATAGAAGGCTGTTGGTTTAAAAACACCTTCCCCTCACCATCCACCCACACACACGTTCAAACAAAAATATTAAGCAAGGCCTACAGACACTTCCACTCAGGGTTGTCCGACGTCATAACCTGGCATGGAGGTTGACAATGACGCCATCAACAGGGAGGTCTTTCGCAGGAAGGTCGCACAAGTCTCCTGCTCCAGGGTCGGTGCTTTCATAACTGCTTTGAGGCGACTCCGGTGGAGGCTGGTACAAGACGCTGGCCAACAGGAAAAACAATGTCCCAAAAATCTGAAAAGAAAAGGATATGAAAGACAAAGCTCCAAGTTAGAATTGTGCAGTATGATTCTCACTGTTCCACTTCCGTATGTGGTTTCATTTTCTTTTGTAAAGGACTTTGAGCTTTGAAATTTTGATAAATATAGGTATTTGCTTTCAGAGTTAGTGCAGAAAAAAAAACATCCGTACACATAGATGAGACAAGAGCTCCACCAACAGGAACAATGGTGCATGTTCAAGCAATGCTGAACAAATACATTTGAGAAGTACCACTCCTTAGGTAGAGGTGATGCATAGTGGCACAAACTCTTAAGAGCTGAGAGTTTTTGCAGTGTGGAAGCTAATAGATGTCAGAATAAAAACCCTGAACATCAATTCAATTCCCATTCCCACATATAACATCTTACAAGTGAAAGCAGCATTTTAGACTGACTATTACACACAGCATGCATCATTTTACACAGACACACATGTGCACATAATGCATAAAAATTATGCTTTAGGACGATGTTTTACCTTATATATGATGCCAACCATTAGTGTGTATTGGCTCATGGCTGAGTTCTGATAGAGGTAGCAGGAACCCTGCTCACCGCACTGCTCCTGCCACAGCAAGCAGGAGATGTCGATCATGGAGCCAAACGCGATAGGTCCTGGAATACTACCTGTTAGGAAATCACAAGCCATAGATCAGACAAGGTCAGTGTAGAAATAATTAACCACTTCATTTGTATTTATTTTTTTATAAGAGAGCTGAAAGTAGTAAAAGAATGCAGCATGCTTACCCAGTGTGCGCACCACAATCCATTGGATGCCAAGTCCAAAGGATCTCTGGGTGTCTGGCACACACCTACACAGCACAGAGCTGGTCAGACTCGTCGGCATATAAAACCATTGTTACAATACAATACTTTTGACACTGCTGAGCTCTGGCTGTTGCATTTGTGTAGAGTGTAACGTTTGTCGGATAAACAGCAGTTTAATTCACCTCCCGCAAAAGTCAAAGGATCACAGTCTTTTCATAATTTACTTTTGAAAGATTAAGAATTTTTAATTCAAAAAAGGCAACAACAAACTTATCCTTTACTTTCCGTTTTCGGTTTGTCATGTGTTTTATATTAGATTGAATCAATCTACTGACAGAAACAGATTATCTTGCACAACCCCTTAAAATGACTTCAGGGTTGGATTTAAATTTATGCTAAACTGATAATCCCAAAACAGACAGTATTTGACATCCAACCCAGTGTTGACTGTCTATTTAGACAGATTACAGAGTGATTGCCAGCAGTTTGCAGGACTGACTGCTGCAAACACACACTTTGAAATGGTAGAGACACACAACACAAAAATGTGCTCTTCATTATATGTTGTATTTTTTGATTTACACTTAAAAATCCTTCCAGGGATATTTCAGCATGCACCCACCTGAGTGTGGCAGTGAGTGCTGGGATGCTACAGAGGAAGGTGAAGGAGATGCTGATGAAGAAGAACAAAAGGAAGACTGGCATGTGATGGCAGCTGCTGCCGCACTTCCCTGACAGAGTAATGCCCTGCTGGCCTGAGCCCGTGTCCCCCACCACGCAGCTACATCCAGTGTACACCTGCAAAAACACAAACATGACATTTCCCTCTTTTTAATGTCGATGTTTATTGTTGGAACTGGAACACATTCACTACACTGGTCCCTTGTAAACTAGTCTCACTAGTCTCTACACTAAAAGGACTGAGTGGTGTTTGTTGTACCTGTTTGCCTGTGGATGTTTCTGTGTCATTTAAGGTAGTGCAGCCAGCATGGCAAGGGGAGTAATACATGATGCCGTCTGCCCCACACACGGGGTTGTACAGTTCTCTGTTGCAAGCACAGCCCACATTACAGCTCACAGTCAGGTTCTGCACTAATGAAGAGCTGTTTGAGGAGATGAGGAAAAAAGACAGACGACAACAACGATAATGTTTTAGGATGTGTTAATGTGGTTAACAGCCAGTCGAAGAATGAACCAAAACGTTTTTTTCAGGGAAAGATTATCGGGCATTTCCACCTGTTTGTCCAGTGCAGCTTGTCATACTGGTCGCCAGACTGGTATGGCGCTGTCACACCCGCCATTGGTATGTTTGGGCAGGAGACAAAAAAGATGAAGATGGCCAGCAGACTGATTACTGCACACATCATGCAGAAACGAATGATGCCTCGACAGCGCAGGTTGAGTTTCTTCACAATGTAGCCACCCAGGAATGTGCCCCCACCTCCTGCTGGTACCACTATGAATCCTGCGGGGGGGGGGGCATATTACTACCAACACTTAATTTATCACACAGCACACAATCGGTAGTGCATTTATAACTGTCAGTAATTATCAAAACAATAATAGAATGACCGTCTCCATGTTCGATTACTCGTTTCTGCCTCTGGATTTTATCTTTTGACCATGAATTGGCATTTATTTTCCTATTTGAAGCTTATGTCAAAATGCAAAACAATAAGCAATGGAATTCTTCCAAAACTTTTATTTTGTGAAGTAACAGCAACCTTGACCATTGGGTATATAAATATCAGTATATACTTGAGTCCCAGTAAATATATGTGGTGAATCTATCATTGTGTTTATCAGATATTATGAAAAGCAACAACCAGACATCATAACGGCTTTAGCCACGGCAGACAGATAAAGTCATTAAATCATTAATCATTTAAACAAATTAAAAATGTTCATAATATGCATTATTCAAATTCAACTCTACTCCTTACCAAACCACATGGCAGCTTCTGACGCACTGAGACTGAACTGAGACTCCAAGAACTTGGGGCCGAAGGTGGACATGCCAGCAATTAGGGTGGCCTCGGTAGCGCCGGCCAAACACAGGAACAGGAAGGTAGGGTTCCTTAAGAGCAGCATCACAGATCTGGCCAGAGAAAGACAAGAGGCCAGGAAAAGAAAAAGAAAAAGAAAACATATTTACTTCCAAGAGAAAACATACATCTTGAATTTAGTTTTGTTACTGCATTCTGTGCATCTTTTTGCCAAGCTGTCGCTTGAAGTGGTCTGAATCGGAGTGAAAAAATAAGGGGTGACCATGTAAATAAACTTCCTTTTTAATTAAAGGCATGCAGCTCTAATCTCTGCAGCCTGGAGTAATTCTTAATACAGTGCACACAACCACCAAATTACATCTAAAGATACATTGTCGTGTTACGTAATGTGCCGTTATTATGGTCCGACTCCTCCTCAGTAATCCCTTGAGTTGGAGAGATTATGTCATTGTGGTTCGTAGTACAGTTGTACATTGGAAGAAAGCTGCTCTGTCGCCCCCCTGATATCAATGTCCTGCATCATAATATGGCTGTCTGACTTGCGCACGTCTTCAAACGTTTATATTTTAATGTGTTGAGGGAAGGCTTGTAGGATTGTGCATCGTCGCTGCATCATCTAGCCATTGGCAACAATGCGTCCATGGCAAATTGTACATGCAGTACAATACAGTAAAGTCCCTACCTTGGCATGTCTTTGACTGACTTTCCAAACTGAGGGTCGGAGGCTGTGGTGTGGCTGCCATCTTTAAGTTGATGGACCTCAGACACCCTCATGCTCATGTAGTCCTGAGAGCCTGCAAGATGATCCACAGAGAAAATGAAATGTTGTGAAAGAATGGTTAAAGGACACGTTCAGTAAGAACATCCCGTGTGATCCGGTATCTAATACAAAGACTTGATTTGTTCGACATATTGCTCTTAATTTATTTACTTGATTTAGGAGCCAAATGAAGGGTTTTCTGATTCTGATGTAAATAAGTGGGTTGTGTATATTGTATGAAAGTGGCACCTGGTAGTTGCCGTGGGTAGCCGAGGATGGGTAATGCTACCAACAGGGCTGCTCCTCCTCCCGCTAGAAATCCAATCCACCATGCACCAACCCACAGAGGGTTCTCTGGCGTCATCTCTGTCCTGCAAAAATTCACACACACACACAGCCGTTCCACCACTTCAGAGGACTTTGCATTACTTTCTAAGAACTTACCACAAAATCACCACACTATCCCAGTTCTAACCAATCCAAACCTAATGCTCCTGAGACATTTTACACTCAAGAAAACTGAATTTAAAATTTTCATCCGTCAGTAGCAGGGGAAGTACTCAAGTTAAAGGACACCATTTATTATAATCATTTTTTAATACAAGACATCATGACAGTAAATGCAAAGTCACTTCTGTTTGATCTCCATCTACGGGCTCGGTGTTCTCGTTCAGGGAGGCTTGTCTCTCATCTTGAGAACCACCATGAGGATGTATTTTGGGATTTTAAAATTTCTCATATTTTCTCCAATACTGTATATTTCAGCTTATTGTCAGTTCTTCATCAACTTTAAAAGCAAATTCCAAAGCAAACTCACGTCAGATGTATCTCAGTATAAATGTTGAGGAAGTATCCTCCCAGCAGGTAGCCTGCTGCTGGACCCAGAATGGCTGCAGTGTAGAAGATCCCTGAGAATAAGATTGAGGGGGGGTTAGTTCATTGGTCTGTTAGGTAAGCTCAGTTCAGGGTCTACTTCCTTTTTCCTGATCACCACTTCCTGTTGAAGGACTTAAAAGCCCCCTATTGTCATTTACTGTTCTCTCCATAAATGTCCATGTTTCACTAGAGACTGTAGTAAAACTGAACACATAGGGTGCAAACCTATTGTAATGGTCAGTCCTTAGCCAATGGCTCCTTCTTTAGCCAATAAAACAACTTTTCCATCACAACTTTTGACTCTCAGTTTGTGGTGCACCAAGGTACTGCATCAGTAGTTTATTTCTTCCAATTTATTTTTTAACCAATTCAATCATCAATTTGAATTAACCTATTACTGCTTAATTATTGTAATCCGAGTACAATGCATCATCCCTAACAATGTGATCAAAATGAAAATAAGCTAAAATAATAACAATAACTTGCATATATTGCATCTCCAGCAGCACAGAATCATCACAAAAGGATGCAATCGGGAGTTCTTCCCAGGCTTGTTATTTGCATATGCATCCTCATTATTTTGTGCAATCAAAGCACATTCAATGCAACTGGCATTCAGAAGCAGACAAATCAGTGCACTTGTGTCCTTGGCAAGCTCCCAGAACAGTGAAAGAGGTTTGGCATCCAGCTCTCTGATGTCAGTCCAACAGTTTGAACTGACATATCTTTTTTCCCTGTGTGACCAATAACATTTTCTCAATCCAGCTCAATGTACTGAGCAAACACTATTTCATTTGCTAATTAGATTTTAATGAAAAAAACCCTCTCATCAAAATTCATCTGGCTTCTAAATGACTCTTGACTGTCACCTTATACAAGTTGTTAAGACAAAGGTGTCCAGTTCAACATTTCTGGGACTTAAACTCAGTGAAACTGTGCATAACAAACTTTTAAACAAATCAAAAGAAAAAACTAATAATCTCAGTACAATAATCTAATTATTCATTTATATTCATGATATAGCAGCCTTATAACACGATCACTCACCTATATAAACAGGTGAATAGTTGGACTTGACGTTATCATCCAGATATGTGACTCCTAAGGTGTAGAGAGGGGTGGCACCAACCCCATGCAGAAACTGGCCCAACATAAACACGTAACGATAGCTGGAAAATCCTCCTCCCTCCGCGTGCCAGCATGTGCTGGTACGGTTGGACGAGCACATTCCTGTGTGCTCGGGCAGGTTGACCTGGTAGGTGGGTGTGGTGAAGTGAGGCAAGGCAAACACCAGGGAGCCCAGCGCCATGATCAGCACCCCCCATCCGAGCCATCGAGGCTTGTGTCCGTTCCCACCGAAGTAGCTGACAAAGGTAAGGCAGATGCAGGCAGCGATGTCGTAGGAGCTAGCAATGAGGCCGGCTTCGTAGCTGCGCAGGTCAAAGCGCCTTTCAATGGAAGTTATCACCGTGTTAATGAAGCCGTTGATTATCATTCCCTGGAGAAAAGAGGCCACGCACAGAAAGAACAGCACCCAGTGAGGGGTGTTGAAAAGCTGGATGGCTGTTGGTGTCAGCGCTCCCCAGCCATAACGCTGATCTGGGCCAGGAATCAGCTTTAATCCCAACTGTGATGCTGCGTTAGTAACTGCTTGCATCCCATGTAGCTGACCTGGGAGCGTGGACGCCCCAGTGAATATGTGGGGCCGAACGGGGCCATCACCTCTCAGGCTGCTGGGGCTTCCGGGATCTGAGCCTATGGGGCTCCCTGTCTGGGAGTCCACAGGGCTGGGGGTGTCCAGAGATGGAGCCCCACCCAGAGGACAGTCCTGCAGGTCAAGGAGCTCCTGCTTGGAGCTGAAAGAGGCATCGGCATTGAGCAAGATTGGCATTGCCCCTCTGAGGGGTGCTGTGAGGGTCCTGTGGCACAGATGGAAGGTAGACTTGGAAGGCTTGGCTTGTGACACATGCTCCATGTGTCCTCAACGCAGAACGAGTGTTAAGGCTCCACTGGTGCCGTTTATCTGTGTGTACAAGGCTGCACTGGCTGGAAGAACTGCTTCATACTAATGCTGAATGGCATCCTGTGGAGAAAAAAACAAGAGGGACCTTTAACAGGATTAATTAATCACTTCCCATAGGCCAAAGAAGCAAGATATTACTAGATCCTAGAGAAATCATCCTAAAGACATAAAAGTTGAGTATTGAGATAGTGTTTGACATGAGCGTCACTGTTTCTTGTGTGCATAGTTGCAGAGAAACTGAGAGAACAGTTATTATGATAGCAACAATGATTCCACAACTGAAAAATACATCTCTTTTGTAGAGAGATGTTGACAATGAGCTGTAAACACTCCAGCAGTGCGTGCTAAAACACAATGTAAGCGACGTAATTTACTAACACCAATGCTGTACTCTCTTGTCACCATATGTGCTGGACAAGGTATGTCGACAAATAAAAACATTTAAAAAATCTATTTTCTTAATTTCTGCAATGCTGAGAGCAAAGGAGTGCTCACACTCTCAGGTCTCAGCAACTGAATTATCCAGCCTGCACAGAGAGCAACAAGGTGTTGTTGCTTACAAGGTTTAGACAAGAGAGGGGTTGAAACTGTATATGGGATGTTTGTCCTCAGGTTTTGAGTTTCATGGAAAACCTAGCAATGCTTCACAGGATCAACAGGGCTGGGGGGGGGGGTACTAAAAAAAAAACCTGTAGAGCAGGTTCACAGTTGTCATTTACACTCATTTCCCCACCAGAATTTTCTGAATCACAATTCTGTATACAATCTGCCTGCACAAAGTCATACATAAACTGTCAGCATCTCACTAACTCAACAGTTAATCATACACCTAGGATGAGACACTGCAATGCGCGACTGTGTTTATGCACACAGTGTGTGTATGCAAGGTGGGGGTTAATGTAATGTTATGTGTGTCAACCTAAACTGTGAGTGTAAATATTTACAGCACATATTGTGTTTAACAATGCTAAATTCTAAAACAAGTAGAAGCCAAAGTAATGTAAATGTCGTTGAAGATCACAGCTAAAACTTTTCACAAAATATAAAGACAAGTATTTAAATTTGTTTTTGAAAGTTAACAGACACTGGCCATTTTTGTGCTTTGACACAAAGCAAGATACATTTTCTAGAGGCCTCGACCAACATTAGTGCATATAAAAAAAACAAAAAAAAACATTTTTCTTTACTTATGACCATAGAGCTTTACATGTATGAAATTAAGATTTTCAATATTTGTCTACATCATACTGTATTCATAACACAGCAATTGGTTGATAATATTACAACTCTACTGTCAGCAGATTAAAACAAATCTTTTTTGCAGTGTTACATCCTCTACAGTACATACATTATGTGTCAAGATATTCAGGCTGTTGTTAGAGTAAGATTAGTAAATTATAGCAAATTGCTAATAATCAAATTAAGCTTGGACATAGAGTTTCAATTACATAAGAATAATTACAACTAAAAACCCATTTTGACTCCTACCTCCACGATAATCCACGGGTGTGGACACATGTCATAATCCTGATATTTGCTAAAAAATAAGTGAAAAACAGTGGCAGAGAAGGGGTGAAACAAGGATGGAGAGTCAAGAGAGATGCATCCATAAGCGGTCCTAAACCTGTCTAGTAAAGCCTCTTATAGCTGAGCGCTGAGGCAGCACATCAGCACATTCACATGCCACATCTCAAGAGGGAGGAGCATGTTCAAGTCCAACATAATCCACCTGAGGGAGAGCTGCTCCTTGATACTGCTCTGCTCTGTTGCCTCCCAGTGGATGTCAGCTGCACTGTTTGGTTGCCTGTCTGCTTCTCCGTGCGGTGGATCTCCTCAGTCTCCTGACACCGAAGTGCACAATCTATTGTAAATGCACAAGGAGAGAGAGTTGCTAACAAGATAATATCAAAGGCAACTTCAAAGTCAACTGTCCTTTCTTTCCTTTGTAACTTTGATACTTTGATACTCTAATTCCAAGCCCACGGTCATACTGACGTGACTTTAGATATTACACTATTATACTGTCTGATCCCTCTCACCCGCTGGCCTACCAATACAGGCTGTCATCTGGCCACCTGTAAATGGTACCAAAGATGAGAACTAATAGATTTAAAATATATATCATGATGATCAGTCCCTGGAACATTGATGCATTTGTTAATTTTGTGGTGAATGTGTCCGTGTTTTTCTGCTGGCTGTACAACAAATTGCCCAACTGGGAGATTAACATTTTCAAAGTCAAAGTTAAATATTATACTACCATCACCCAGTCACACATCATTATTCCTCATCTAAATTTAGAGCATACCAACTGGAAAACCCCAACAAAATATTGTCACAAGAAGCTGCCTACATGAATAAAAATGGTTGCCGCTTTTATGAGATATCTGGACACTTCTAGATGAACAAGTCATAGCACATTAACATGTGTGAACCCTGGTCATTTGGCAGCTCTTCATTTGGAATAAATACAACATCAGAAAGCAACAGTTCTCTCACACAGATCGATAAACAAAGCTTTCACTCACTAATTTTCCTTATTGTTTCTGAGCTACAATTTGCCAAATATAAATTATATGATATATGATATATTGCAGGTTTAAAAAAGGAAATGTATTTTCTACAGTCTACTAAGAAAAAATGCACATAGTGTTTTGGATAAATCAACAGACACACCATGATTTACTTGGATGATGCTTCCTCAGCTGATTGTTCTGGATGGGTACACACCACCAGAGGGGCCGACAGCACTATTTGCTAAACAACACCAAATGAAAAGGGCTCTCCAACCGTGCTGCTATAAGATGTTGTCTATTCAGCTGATTGCTGGTGATAAGTGGAAATAATAAGGTTTGGGAGGGAAGCCAGAGCAGAAAATCCAATTAAAATCTGATTATGTTTCACCAGCAGCTTAGCAAAATTGAGTTAGGCCTCATTTCCCTTCCTTGCTGGTCTGAGAGGGGGTGGTCTTTTTCATACAAAGGTGTTCATGAGGTGAACGTGTGGGTTTTATGGGGCATCAGGAGTGGTGAGATTGGGGACAACGGATCATTGTCAGGCGATATGAGATGACTAGAGGTGGGAGGGTCCTGGAAGTGGAACAATGGAAAACCCTCCCACCTCACTGTTTGTTATTCTGTCCCTGGCTGCTTAAGAATCAAAGCACCCTAGAAATGGAAAGCTCTCACCGTTTTTTCCCCCCCATTGATATCTAAATGTCTATCTTGCCTTTTCATTTCTGCGTTCAAAGTGGGATCAGAGCAGGACATTGATATTAATAGGCAGCGGACTCTGCCAAACCTACCAGGGGCTTTACCTCTGCAGAAGAAACTTATTTTTCTTGGACAGGGTCTTTTTCCTCTATGGTAAACAAAGGGCTTTGAAATATCAAGGGAAAAAGCTCCAGAGTGGTTATTACAGAAATGATGAACTTCGATGACATCTCAATATGATATGTAAAGCAATGATATGATGCTAGAATGATATGTAAAGCGACAGTGTTTACACAAACGGCTGATGCCACCCCCCTGTTTCTAGAAGAGAAAACAATATTTGGCTAAATGGAACAAAATACGAAATCAGAGCAGAGCTGCGATTCATCGAGTTGACTGTGAGAACATGAAAATCTTTGAAGTCCGCTCTTTGAACCTCCTGTTGCATGCCTAAAATTAAACAAAGCCATTGGACTTGTTGACTCTTTGCAGTTGCAATCATTAAGTTACATTTACTGTTGGTTCATCTTAAGAACTGATTGACAGGAAGGATGAAGTGATAGCTGACTGGTGTTTGTGATCTACTAACAGCTGCAGGGAAATCTTGGAAATTCACACAATAACCACGGAAAAAATTAATGCTGTCGCACTGCTTCACTGTCAATGTTTAATGGAATTGAATTAATCAAAATGACTGATGCCAAGTATCCCCAAAAAATCTGCTGTGGAAAAAGAAAACTTTGATGTGATATGGAAAAATGTCTAGATGAGGCAAAAGCATTCCGTTTCTGCCAGAACATGTTGGCTTGACAAAAATCACTGTCATGGTTCACCTGACCTCATACCTGCATCCTTCCAATAATTTCACTCACCTTTCCTGCCTGCCTCTCCCTGAGCCACCTACCAGCCATGCCTTTAAACTCTGCCACCCCTTTAACACAGATTGTTCTTAGCAGCGTGCAAAACTCTCTGCTGGACTGGGACTCTGCGCATCAACTGACCAGTCTGCCATGTCACTGCTCTAGTAAACTAAACAGCTCTCTGAACCCAACTCCGACCTCTGCCTGCTTTCTGTTTGCTCTCCGTATGCATGTGAGTAGGAACTTCAATTGATCTTTAACATACTGAAATATTACATAATACCAATGTTTGTTCTTGTAAATGTTCATATAGGCTTCGCATGCACTAACATTAACGCGCTGGCGGGTCAACCACCAAAAGAAAGAACAAGAAAGCCTGGGTATCAACATACATTTTGACCTCTGTCAGTGATCAGGACATCATGACTCCCACACACTTTTATATAGTTAAAAGTTGTTTGATGCGACATAATGGTATAAAATATCACATAGAACACCTTTAATATTTTTGATACATCAAAAGTGTGGCAAAAAGCATAAAACAAGTGCAAATCCTGTCAGTTGTTCTTCCCAGTACAGTGGCTCCCTTGGGAGTTACAGTAGCCAGGGTAATCCTGCCTCAGGGGCCCCGATGACACTGTTGGGAATTAATGGAATGGGAAAAAGTGGGTGCTGACCCAATAACACTCTTCTGCTTGGCTGCAGCTCAGAGAGCAAACATCAACTGGCCTCGCAGATGACACTGTGCTGCTCACTTTACCACCCACCTCCAAGCCAGGGCAGCATCTATATACTCTGCTGGGCTACCAATTACCCTTCCATCCACCTGTCGGATCCCAAACAACCCCTAATAATCACTGGGCAGGAACAAAATGGACAGTCCGGAAATTACCAGCTATACAAGTAGTCAACTTCTATAAATCTGTATCCAGTAATATCAACCAACCTCTACTCCCTCAAACAATAGAATCATGAAACATACAATCTAGCCCAAGTTTGCCATCAACATCAAGGCTTATTTTCCTTGGAAGATCTCTTTACTGCTGAAACTAAAAATAATTACAAAGTTGAATGAGAACTAAGATTTCATCACTTTATTGTTTATTTTCACCTCCAGCTGAGAAAGCCATCTTACACAGTGACGGGAACTTTTGGCCGGAGGTGCGGTCGACACAAACAAATAATAGCCCATACGCAAAACAGACCAGGGGAAGAACAAGAGGAAAACATGGTGAGAGCTTGCATCCCGTGTTCCTTACACAATCTGGTCTCTGAGTGGCCGAGTCTCTCGAGGACACACAAGCATTTCTGCCTCTCATCTGAAACATTGACATTTTGGCCCCTACTTTTACTCTAATGAAAAACTGAATGAACATTGAAAAGTTAAAAGGAAAGGAACAATGCACTCTTCTGACAAAAAAACTAAATGCCCTCATTGAAATGGCTATTTCTCAATGAAATACTAAAAGCAGTACATACTAAAATGAAGTTGGGTAGCATCCCATGCATAGCAGCAAAAACAACCTTCACTAGTGGTCGGTTGTAAAGTCAAGAGCTATTGTCAGGCGTGACGAAAACATAAGACACTCGTGCACATATTTTGTTTTACACTCTAGATCCCCAGACTTGTTATTAATTGTGTTCAATTTAATTCAGAGCTTTAAAACTGTTACAATTGGCCTGGGTGGATGTCTGTGGATTGTATATATATAAATATATATATACATATATATATATTACTGAACCTGCCCCATCTCTCGACAGAGCACACACAGCGACAGTGTAGAGTTTGGCATGTGGGTTTGTTGTAGTCATGCTAGAGGGCATATACGTATATATCCAAAACTAATGCTGCATACATCCAAGTGCAGATTCAGCCAGACATCTCAACCCTCTGCCCTACATTTTACAGACATGTCAGTACATGTGAGCATGCTGCCTCCTATTGGTAGTGAAACCAGCTGGAATAAATGACCTAGAGAGTCAGCCAATCGGGCATTTCGATATCAGACATGTAAGCACGGTGTAATAAGCATTGTAGGGCAGCTTGGAGACATACATGTGTGTGTCAGATGAGACCGAAGTAGCTGCTGGTGGAGCCCGGTGCTTTATGCCCATCTGATGCACTCGGTCTCGGACATTCTTGGCTTTCAAAGGGAAAATTGTTAGCAGTGTAAGTCATAAAAAATTTGCAATATAACTCATCTCATTTCATAATGCTGATATGCAATTATCATGCTATTTGTAGGATGTTTTACATTCAATTGAAATATCTGTGGGTGGATTTACTGGAGTGCCCAAACTAATATTTCAATTCTGATAACATCACAAAAAAAGAAAATAGACACAGCAATAATGATAACAATAATGTCTTTTCGGTACGATAATCATTGAAGCAGAAAAGCTGCCGAGATGCAATAATCCCAACTGAATCTCCAGCACATGAGATTACTCAACACAAACCGACAGACAGAATGCTATCCTATGATGCATTTGGAATCAAACAAATACAAAATTTATGAAAAATTGAGTTTACCAAAGATACACTCAGGACTGTCTAATACATGTGATCAAATCTCTGCACAGGAGGACCTCCTCCGACTGCTTCTCTTCACCCAATCACATTTATCACACATGGTCCACTGGCTGATCACTCATCAGCTGTCGTTTCGGGCTCTGCAAGAAGTTCACCACCTACCTCGTCTGCTTGCAACAGATGACTCGTGCCAGTGAACCCAGTGGCCAGAGTCAACAAAGGCAGCCACATTAACCTCAACCTCTTCATCACCACGACCAGCCTCCCGACTCTGGGGGGGTTGGAAGACCCATCCGGCCATGAGCACCTACTCTATCCACAATCACAATCACATCCTCCTCCCTGCTGTGGTCAAGAGCAAAAGATGTTCAAAATTAACAAATCAAGTTTGAAATACACTCACTTTCTTTCATTAAAGGTCAACTTCTATGGGGTATTTGACTAAATCAATTTAGTTGCCAGAGGCCCAAAAATATTATTTTAAAGGTTATTTCCCACAAATTCAGCTTGGGTACTTAGTTTCAGCCAGTCTAAAAGTGGCTCTAGTGAGCTCTTCTGAGAATGGGCTGTTTCTGTGCCTGTACCTTTTAAATGTCAGTGAGCCGTGTCTGGCCACGCCCACTCCAAGCTCCTATTGGGCAGGGGATGCGGATTTTGCTGGTGTACGTTCTTAGCATACAATACGCTGTTTTTAACGGAAGAAACGCCATCGTTCAACCGTACCTAATTCAACCAGAATCTGACACAGAAGTAGAAGTTCCTGTTCCTGAACATGTTCAGATTCTGCAGCTGCAGCAGGAAGTTTCAGAATGGTTGATACATTTTTATCTAAATCTGTTATTTTGTTGATATGTGTTGTTTCAGTTACTACCATTTAGCTAACACTAGCTCCAGCTAACAGTAAAGCTCATCTTATCTGGGGGGCTGGTGGACAGCAGCCTCCACTACAGCCGGGGGGAGTGGACAGTGGCTTCCACGACACAAGTTTCCAACTCTCAGATCCTCTTGTTTCAGCTCACAATGGGCAACAAATGGAGAAAGCAAGTAAATGAAGAGAATTTTTGGGCCTCATACTCATGCTACGGGGACACATATGACTGTTAGAAAACCTTCAGAGAATGAATTTGGCTCGGAAGGTGACCTTTAAGCATGCAAGCACAACTTTATCTAGATTCCTCCACTCCCGGCAATGCTAAAAAACAAATACTGGTGAAAACAACAAAAACACGAAAGATAGAATAAGTAGTCTGGTATATTTGTGCAGCATGGATGCCATCATGAGCTTGGCTGGAAATTGCGTAACTCATTGGCCAGTTGAGAGTGCAACTGTGTGAGGAGCATCGTGTGTCCTTTATCCTGCTCTGGCCCCATCTGCCTCTGTGAACTGGGTCAGACAATCTCATTCAGATTAAACTGCATTAGTTCTGCACTGCGCTTATCACCACAGCAACAGAACTCCCAGTGAAATCACAGTGCTTGTCATTAAAATACGTCCGCCGTGCCATGTGAGAGGCACGCTGTGAATGTTTGTGTATAGATGACACGTCTTGCAAGGCTGAATGGTGGGGCAGTGATAATAATAATCCAAAAGCACATGTCGTCTCACAGATGTAATTAGACAACTGTTCAGCCTTTGGAGAGAAGACTGATTGGTCTCTCATGGGTTTGACAAAATGCTGAGTCACTTCTTTGACCACACGCACACACGCGCACACACACACACACACACGATAAGACCTAGACCAGAAAATAATGAACGGGCATCTGTACATCTGTACAGCGGCATACAGTACTGAAATAAGACTGCATATTCACTCGCAGTTACCACTGGGGTGTGTTACTATGGCAAAGTTTTTTTTCTTGAAAGAACGACAAAGAACAAGATGAACAACAGAAAAAACTTTGGGATGTACTGTTCATATTTTCATAATCACAGATAAAGCATTTAGGGGTGCCAACATTACCGCCAACACTTCCAAAGCTCTACCTGGCGTATAAGCATGAGAGAATTTTGGGTTTGTCCCATCATCTCTGTGAATGATCTGACTACGGGGGACCGATATCGGCCCGATATCAGGAAAAAAAAAAAAAGAGTTAATCATATGGACCTGCATCTAAAATCTCCGATATAAGCACTCTGATACAAGCAGTCCATTCCAGACTCCATTCCAGCACTTCTATATGTAACCCATTGGTTAATAATAAATGGGTCAGTTTTTCTCATACCTACTGTTGCTGACAATTGTCAGCCTTTTGTAACATTCCATATTAAAAAATAAGTGATAAAAGTATGTATTATTCGTGCTGATATCTGATCGGATCTATATCGGTATTGGCCAATACTCAAGGATGCAATATCGGTATCCTATCGGAAGTGAAAAACTTGTATCGCGACACCCGAACATTTTCATGTCTGCTGTGATGTTGGTGATTTTAAACAAGACTTTTAAACGAGACTCTGAGAGGCTGCAGTACGAATGTCTGCCAATCTCTGTAAGAATACAGAGTCAGCCAACGATGTAGCCAAACCATTTTTCAAGTTGACTCCTTGCTGCAGGACGCTCGTACATCTCTGCCGTTGGGGAGCTGCACTGCAACACCAGCAGCCCCCCAATGAAGGATCAGATCACCCTTTGATCCGTGTTACTGCAGCCTATCTGTTGTGTTGACCCTCTTTTGGATAAGCTCATATTTAGGGCCACACAGTCTCACTAATCCCCCTTTTTACGCCCGCAAACGGACGCTTTTTTTCACTCCTTCCTGCAAAGCTGCATCTCTCCACCATAACATTAAGCCCTCTGCACAGCTCAAGCTGCCCGTCTGAAACCTAGCTCAGTTTAGAATGAGAAAAGGTCAATAACTGAAGAAATAAAGTAAAAATGCCACACATCATGCTTAGGTAAAAAATCTATCGCAAACTCATATCTGTGAAACCCATTCAAAGTGTTTGACTTTGGCTCCAACTCTCAATAATTCACTCACATCAAGTCATCATTACTGGATATGTCAAATAAAAAAGAGCTTGCGAGGGAACAGTCAGGTACAAGAAATGCTATGTTAAAAATGTTAAATGACAGAACAACACTATGCAAATTTTCCCAACAACAATGCCATACACAAATGTGTTTGCACCAAAGCTGAGGATGAAAACATTTGAAAGTAAAGTGAGGTATCCTTCCCTCAGGAGCAACCAGTTCCTTCCAATCAATCACTATGGAGATTAGGGACACCTGGGCATATTGGTTCATTGTTGAGCGGTTTGTGGGGCTGCAGGGCCGCCATCACTGGAGGTCTCACCATATAACTTTTTAACTTCCGATACAATATCGATATTGGAGCCTTGGCCAATACCAATATTGATCTGATACAATATCAGCACAAATCATACATTCTTTCATTGCTTATTTTGTAATAGGAACATTTGAAAAGGTTTGATCAAGTGATGTTAATCAAACAGACAAACCTTAAGAATATTCAGAAATTGAATAAAATAAATAAAAAATGAATTAGACGACCCAGAAAAATAACCTCAATAGCTTATATTAGAAATTTTAGATGTAGGTCAATATAATCGGATCCGATATTTTTTCGCTGATATCGGACCAATATCCAATATCAATATTGGATCCAGACACCCCTAACCATCACTTTTTTTTTTCCCTACCTGTAACCAGGATCTCATATGCAAACCAACTCTGCCAAGTTCATTCTCCCCCTCCAAGCATGTCACCTCCTCCAGGATCTCCAGCTACTCGTTATTCTGTTTGTCCTCAAACACCAACTATGGGAACAATACTCCGGCAATATCTGCGTTCTTTGTCCTATCAGTCCTTGCACCTTCAGCGGCACACCTGGCCAGATTCCTTCACCTGCCATATTGTCACGTAATCACTGGCTGTGTTATCAATTCCTGTTTTCTTGTTCCCATTCCTGATTTTCTGCCTTGTATCCGTTTGACTTTTCTTGCCTTGCCACTTTCATTTTGCCTGCCTGTTTGCCTCGCAATATCCCGCACACAGCATTGTTTCTTCCTGTGACTCTTTCACAACCGTCTCCCTGTGATTTATTGGGATGTAGCAGCATTAATGTTGGCCTTAGAGCAGAAAATGAAGACAGATGTGTAAGCATGTTCCTCTAACTTTGATGTAAAGGCTCTATGTTTATACAGGACAGGACATTTTCCTGTTGAGGCTTGATGCTGTCAGAAAGTCCTCCATGGTTTTCATCTGAATTATTTCATGAATTAACATTTCCAAAGAGGGAGCTCTGCCCACCTCTGAAGCCACCGTCAAACAAATCTGATCTGATTCTCTGTGGGCACTGTGGTCATATCGATTCAGCAAATAAGACACTGAATTAAACTATTACTCCATTCCCCTGACAGTTGCCTGGGATAAATACAACATTCAAATATCTGTTGTACTGCTCCCTTCTTGACCCGTCAGCTCAGCAGCACTTCCAGCAGCTTGCCTGATTGTGGCGCAAACCAAACTATAGCAACCTTATCTATAATCCGTTGCAAACCACTGGCTGTGACTTCATTTCACAACATTGTCTCGATTTCTAATAGAGTCACTGCTTCTGTTGAGTCACAATCACAGGCAGTTGGATATGTTTGTTGCTATTGCAGTAAGTCAAAAGAAATTGAAACTTTCCTCAGGGGAAAAAAGTGTGAACACGTGTGGGCCGAACAGACCCTCTCGGTGTTGCGCGTGACCAGCTGTGGGTGACGTAAAACCTGGGGTGCCCATGTTGTACTCAAAGGGTTAGATGGGTTCAAATGCTTGGTAGGAATAACTGTTGAAGATCTAGCGAGAGCTGAGAGAACACGTACGCCCCGGATTCATCAGAAACCAATATATTTGGAAAAAAATAAATGCATTTTAAACATTTTAACTGCTCTCCCTGAACATGCTTCTCCCCTATGCTGTGGTCATAATTAACTTAATCGTCTTTGCCTTCAGTTCACAAATACAGTGTGATGCTTCATTGTTTTTAACAATTAATGTCAAGTATTTATCTCGCTCCCCAGCATCCAAGGGGGGATGTCTTCCAGGTCAGGTGCTCACGGAATCTATCTCTGCCCTCCACCTGCCTTTCTTTCACACAGTTCCTCCGCACATATTGATATCATGTCATCATGTCATTTATGTGACTATGAATCACTGCAGCCACCAGTGACAGCTGTCACCATCTAAGGAGAACACTGTCGGCCCGCAGCTTAGAAAGGTGGCACGACCAAACCCTATAAAGGGCTGAATGTAGAGAGCAAATTAAATGGAAATCAATTCCTAAAAAAGACGACTATAATAGGCTAAATATGATCGATAATGTCTTTTTTTTTTTTTT
>CAESWR010000231.1:579558-589684 GCA_903171835.1 Mullus surmuletus | reverse complement strand
AGTTAACAGGTACTATTTTCAGCAATCTGTTGGTAGTAATGATGTTGTGGTCTTGGGGAAATCATGTGATCCTTTTTGAAAGATTGGGTGGGGGCTTTTCCAGAGAAGTGAAACTTACAGAGAGAAAACATGCAGTGTGGTGTCGTGCTCTCATAAAGCTGACTATCATGAGTCATGATGGGAGGGGTTTAGCTATTCCAGGAAATAAAACCGATAACAGGATGTTATTGACTCCGTCAGACAGCAAGAAACATGGCTTCTGCCACCAGCATAGAAGATTTGACTTGCTCTATTTGTTGCACCATCTTCACAGATCCAGTGACGATCCTCTGCGGCCACTCTTTCTGCAGAACATGTATTACAGATGCTCTTGCGAACGTGCAGCGGTGCCCACTGTGTCAGTCAGCCGTCAAAGTCGAGGTGCAAAATCTCCCCACCTCCTTCATACTGCAAAAACTCTCTGAAAAGGCCAAAGATGCACCGGAGGTAATGAAAGAGCCCAGACGCAAGAACACAGAGGTATGTTCTATTACAGCCTAATGTGGACTTATGCAGCATGTTTATGTGCAATTATACAGTAAGGACAGGCAGCTCCAAATTCTCAAAAACAATGAAATGGGGCTGGAAATAGATGCATTTGAGATTTATTAGTATTTAATATATCAGCCCCGTTATTTTGTTAACGTGTCATGGTGCTGCCACACTAATTCTGTGTTTATCTGTCTTGAGCGTTCGTGTCACAGTCGCACCTCTGTCGTCTGCATGCTGTGACTGTTTTTCTCGTGTGGTTATCGCATTGCCAGTGCCTGCTCTACGTGTCTTTCAATTGCCGCAGGGGAACAAATACAGGATTTTTTTCTATTCGAATTAGGGCTGTTGCAATATACCAGTATTGGCGATTATCGTGGTTTTAAAAAATGACATTTCAATATTGTATTAGATATGCACTTATGATAATATCTTGTAAATGATCCAGTGCCACTTGAAAACAGTTTTACATCCGCCCCAGTGTTTTTCCGCTCTGCTTCGTCTCCCTCCTGTAGCACCCCAAAGTCAAGATCAATTTCATTGATTGTACCATTATTATTTAAGTTTACATGCATATACATTTTACATATTACATTTGTTGTTTTGGTGAAAGAAAAACCTTTAGTCGCGAGCAGAATGGTTCTCGATGCCCATAATTATTACTTTCCTCATTTTGTTTTTCTCATGAAAAGGTGTGACTATCTTTTTGTATTCTTGTATTAATTAATGCAGCAACAATTTATTCACAGGTGGCTGACCGGTGCCCTGCACATGATGAGAAGCTAAAACTGTACTGCGTGACAGACCAGCGATTAATTTGTGTGATATGCAGAGACGAGGAGAGGCACGAAGGACACAAGTTCAAAACGATCAAAGAAGCAGCCATTTCCCTGAGGAAGGAGCTGGAAACCGGTGTGCAGACCCTTCTGACTGACATCGATTCTATCGAAAGCAAAGCGGACGCACAGAAGAAAGAAATCCTGCAAACTAAAGAGAAATCTCGGCAGCTGATCAACCAAATCAGTGAGCAGTTTGGGAAGATGCACCAGTTTTTGAGGAAGAGAGAAGAGGAGATAGGAGAGGAGCTGAGGAACAAAGAGCATGATGATGTTGAGAAAATGAGAAAGATGCTAAATAATGTAGAAATGGCGCTGGGTGAGAGCAAAGAGCTGAAGGAGAAGGTTACATCAGCTCTGGCGATCACTGACTATGAGAAGTTCTTAAGGAGCTGGACTGAGGGTGACAGCACGGAGATGCTCAAACCAAGATCACATGATTTTCAGGTGGTGAACACCTCTGTGTATCTGGGGCCTTATGAAAGTCACCTGCAGTTTTTTATGTGGAAGGAAATGCTGCAGATTGTCGAGCCACGGGAGGAGCTGCTCACACTCAGAGCTGAGAGTGGGGATATATCTGTGTCTGCTGATGGGCGGAGTTTGTTTCATGCCACCAAAAGCACCAAAGCTCAGTTATTTTGTCAACTCTCTTTTTATGACCACGGACAAGGACGGTTCGGCCAAAATGCATTCTATCCTGGCTTTTCTTTTGGCGCTGCTTCATACAACCAACAGACAAAACCCACTGCACAAGGAGCTTCTAATTTTTTCGACTCTCTCAGCAGAGTAACCCCACCAAAGGGAATCGCTCACAGTGCCACTGAGTTCACTTCAGGCAAGCATTACTGGGAAATAGAAGTTGGGAAAAGGGACTATTGGGAATTAGGGGTGAAAGGTCATTTCCTCAAAAATCACGGTCAAAAATATGCGTATATGTGTTGTCCAAATGATGTCACAGATGTAGTGTTTGGAAAAAAAACAAGGAAAATTGGGATATTCCTGAACTGCTCTTCTGGGGTTCTCTCCTTCTATGATGCAGCTAACATGAGACACATCCACACGATGAGTGCTGATCTGCTTTCAGGACCAGTGTCGGCATATTTTGGCGTCAGTGACGGAGCACATGAAACAGATAGCAACATTCTGACAGTGTGCTGGTACTGACAGAGTAGAACCCAGCCCACAGGAGGTGTTTGGGCCTGAAGAAAAGCTAAAAACATAGTTCAGGTCAGTAGGGTATCCTCATGCAAAATTCCAGTGTTGGAAATCTGAAAAATTGTGAGCATTGTGGTAACCACGCCGACTGCAAGGCTGAAAAAACTTTGTTTTTAACTACTTCTGTTAACTTTTATACAGTATACTACAGGAAAAATATTGCTTTGTTGAAACAATAGAAATATCCCCACAAATGGAAAATGTGCATCTAATTATTACATTTTTTTGTGTGTGTCTTTGCATTTTCAGCCTTTCCAGTGTTTCAACCATGGCTTCACTAACAGTGTTTGTGTTTTTGGTATCTGAAGAGTTCAATATACATTAAAATGGAGGGTTTTTTCCTCTTCTAAATCTAAAGGATATGTTCTGAATTTTGTGATATTAAAGTTTGACATGTTGTCATGTCCTCTTGTCTCCAGTGGAGGGCGACGTTGTTCAGTTTGTTGTGCCATCGGGTCCTTTCCAGTTTTCTTCAGTCTGCATTATTTGGTTTCTTCATTCCAAATGGGGTTCAAAGAAAAGGTATATTGTATGTCCTCCCCAGACTCAGCTGCGGTCAGCAAGGACAATAAATATGTATTGCTTTTAAAAATATCATGTAAGAAATAGTCGTTCCAAACATTTTGATTGTGCCAGATATTTTACTTTTCATTTGTTGACGTGCAACTTCATTTGTATATCATGAAGTCCTGTTACAGGTCTATTATATTTTCAACTTTCTTATCACTTATTTTTCTTATGAATATGTCAAACTTGCAGAAACAACAAATGTTCTTGCTGAAATGAATTTGTGTCCTTGTGCTGTTAAATGTGATTGAAGCCAGTTTTGTTGCAGGGTGCCCAAAATTGACTGAATTCAGTTTTTGAGTATTTCTTTTTTTATTTTTACATCATTGTTATTCATATAGATATAATGATGGGGACCACCAATGCCATACATTTTCACTCTATTTACAATGTTTTAGATCATTCCCAATGAATTTCAATATTCACACATTTATGAAGCATATATTACTGAAAATAATATTACGAAAGAGCAATGTTGGAGGTTCTGTGTTTTGTAAAGTGTTGCTGAGGGGACAAATATACAGCCATAGTCTGTAGTTTACATCCACACATTAAACCTCTTTTGCTGATTCGATCAGCTGCATCATTTTTACAGAATGGTACCGCTTGCTGTATTTATCCCTTATATTTTTACCTCTTACTTTCTGGACATGGATTTATTGGCTTTGTGAGCTGCTCAGCAGTTGCACTAAGACGGTGTGACCTGCTGCCCCCTGGCTGTTGACTGGTGAACTCTGCCAGGCCTTGTTCCTTTGCTCAGCAGTTGCCTGTAACAGGCAACGTCACCTTTGCCATCCAATAGAGAGAAGAGTCTGCAGAACTTGACTCCAGGTTTTCATGATTGAGTTTGTTCCTCTTTGGACTATCGGCACAAACAATAGTAGTGTCCAAAGAGCAGGTCCATTTTTTGTGTAAAATTACAGATGTAGTGCAGTCAAACAAATCAGATATTATTATTTTTTGTCAGAGCTAAGATGACTATAGCTAATTTTGTGTGTTTGGCTTCACAAAATCTATAAGCAATGTGAAATTATGCATCAGCTGTTACATTACATGTTATACACGGCATTAACAATTGCAATTTTATGAGTACATTGTGTTTATGTTTTAAAGTATTAATAAACATGTAACAGATGGATGGTAAATCTGCATCTTTTTCAAAATAAATAAATTATGCCATCACAGCTAAGAAGTGTGATGCTGCAAAAATCAAATTCTGAGAGTGAAGATCCAGTCATGAATAATTAACACTAGATACAAAGTTTCACAGATCACACTTAATTATCAACAGACTTCAACTCGTGCCAAAACTTTTCCACAGAAAGTTGTCCTTGTGTCTATAGGTCCAGTCCCGAGGGAGAAATTATGGAAAAATCACGTGAAAATCTGTCAGACCTGTAAGAAAATGAAAGGAATATGAATCACATGAATACATATTTAGAATAAATACTCAGACACATAATACCAAAATCATTGTTTGTATGTTTTTAATGTAGACCTGCGACATATGTAGGGTTATTTGTTTTCTTTTTACAGAGTTTCTCCTAAATCACCTTTAGAGACTATACTGTTTAGAATTCATATTTCCGTATCTTTAAATTGACATAGAGTATACAGCTTGGAGTCACGGTGCTCTCTTGTCTGAAAATGCAATGTTATTTTACAGGCAGTTACCCCCCCCCCCCCTCCCAGAAAATAAAAAAAGCCACACGGCCATATAGATATGGAAGCAATAAAGATTAATGATTTGCTTTGAACGTTGCTGCAAACTCAGGAGAAATGCACAACAAAAGAATAACTGTAACAGTTAAACAAGGTGAGAAGGAGCCGTCCAGCCCTCTGTTGTGCAGGGATCCTCGAATCTGTGTGTAATTAAATCGTCTTCAAAGGCTCACCTTGTGCATAATGCGCTCTCATTGTCATGTGTGTGTGTGTGTGTTTGTGTGTATACAGGGTGTGCTGTGTGTAGTGTAGGTGGTCTCATTGTACCACTAAGGCCACAGTAAGCTACTTCATTTGTCCTACTGCCTGGTTAACCATGATTAATACCTGCTGAATAGTTATCCGTGGTTTGGGCTGTGAGGCGCCAGGTCTGCTGTTGTGAACCAGCACAGTATCTTCATTAATCAAAGCAGGAGCTGCTGTCTAGTTAGCATTCATCATGGGTTGTATTATGATATTCAGATGATTCAGTGTGGAGGAGCTTGCGTGCTGAGCTGGCGTGGACAGAGAGCGAGGGGTGAATGGGCCAGAGAAATCAATGCACAGGGAAAGGCTGTTCTCAGCACTACAGGCTCCAGAACTCAGTAATCGAGTCTTTCTCTACAGAATTAATAAGAGGGCTTTTCACGCCGCATGGGCCATGGAGGTCTGTCGACTTCCACCAAAACACAGACCTAACAAACAGAGAGTACAGCGATGTAGGGGTGACACACACAGACAGGATAGACAAGTCCGGAGAAAGAGGCAAGGGGAGCGTGCACTTCATTACTGCACTTGATTCAACTTCAATGTTACATACTGTATAGTAAATTGCTGCAGATGGTTTTTACATGACAGAATCCGAGGACTATTGTTGTCCACTGAACATCATAACATGACAGCGAACTTGACATTCGACCTTTCACATAACAGATCTCTCTGTCTCTATTAAGAACTTGTTGTGATAACACGAATGGACGGATTGAAACGAAGGGCAGGAAAATACAGCCTCCAGCCAAGGCTCTCTCTGGCATGGAGGCAAACAAACAAATAAATAAAGTTAAAAAATCAGGAAATCAAATATGTTTTATAGAGCAAAACTGAAAGCGAAGTAAGAGCTATAAGCTTCGGTAGAATAATGAATGACTTACATAAATCTGCATCAACTGGTTTCTCAGGCAGCGAACACGACACAAGTGACATGTCATCAGCTTTTCAGTTGATGTGGTGAATTTATTAGCTGCTTGTTTCCACATCTTGCAATCATTGGGCAACATTATTATTCATTTGCTACATTTGCACTTGTGTTTCTGACCACTCCCAAAAGCTTAGTCCAATCTTAGGCTGACATTCACTTGGTTTTTGCCTTTCATCAAGTCCACAAAGAAATATTTGCCAGAGAATATGCTGAGTGGTTTGAGTGAAAAAAAAAAAAATGGTGGAATTGCCGCCTGATAGTAAAATAATGAGCTAAACCTGGCTGTAGAATCAAGCTGCTAAACCTGGCTGTAGAATCAAGCTGTGATGTTTTCTTGTACAGACTTCGGTTTTATACACAGTCAGACCTCTATTGTGGGTCTTCATGTTTGGCATATTGATTTCATCATGAAATATTTGCCAATTAGATATATTTTTCAAATCAACTTATTAACTACTGCCAAATGTTGCGGTACTGCATTTTCTGCCTCTGATCACTGCACATTTATGAAAGAGCTGTTGTAGTAGAGAAACCCAAGGAGAATTATCACCAGTTTCACACTTAAAGAGACAGAAATTTCCCTCAGGAGTCTGTGGAGACAAAAGCTCATTCAAACAGAGAGAATATTGGACGTCATTCATCACATTGCCAGTCCAGACATACACCAAACGAATGTTAATGACTCTTTGCCGGATGTGTGTATGGATAATTGTTCACGAGATTGTCCTTTGAGGTGAGAGGCCAAAAAAGGCTGAATGGACCGATGCCATCTAGTGGCCATTAGGGATGATTAGTCAAGAAAGACTGTGGTCAAGCTTTCAGTTCCCAAGCTGATGTGTAGGTGGAAAAAAAGCACCTTGTGACACTGTGTTCATTAATGCACCTGAATTTGTCATAGTTATTCAGCTGACCTTTTACATACTTCCTAACATTTTCTCTTTTTATCAAGTAAAATGACCTGTTTTGATGATGATTTTTGGAAATAAGATTTTGTCTTCATAGTGAGATCTGTGAGGATGCATCTTCACTTTGGGTTTGTTTAGTGAAACAATGTGCCCAAAATGAACTGCATCTATTCTATTGGAGGACTGCATGTTTTTTTAAATATTAGTTTTGGGATCTGAATATCTGAATACTTCTTTCATCACGGGAGACAAGCATGCACATACCTTTGCACATCATGCTCTGCCTCAGCAACCAGCCATCAGAGCCCCAGATCTAGCAGCTCAATTTATTGCCACAGCTTTGCTGTAACAGTTGCAAGTCCACTCAGGTTATTGCTTTATCTGTATAAAGAGGAGATGAGGAGAGTTTACAATATTTCTTTATGGGAAGCAGGCACTCATGTGCATTACATGGCGTGGATAATGTGCCATGTAAATATGAAAGATTGCTTACAATTGAGTGATGTAATGCTCCACAAATAATCCTGTTTAGGTATGATGAATATCACAGTTTCATATCTACGCATGTCTCCTTTATTGGCCAGTTGCCATTGATGTGGTGGAGAGAAGCGATAATATTTACAGCATTCAAAGTGACAAAGTGCAGAGCTATATTCATAGAGGTGAAGAAGAAGACACAGAAAAAGTCATCTTAACTCAATGACCGTTTCCTTGTCTTGATAGAAGATGTCCATCCCTCTGTTGAGCACTAGAGGGCCCACTCTGCTATCTATTCTGCCTTCTCCAGCCCCCCCATTAAGAGATACTAGTTGTGCCCCTGAAAATTGCCAGTGATTTCTGCCTGTTCTTTGTAATTAAAAGGCTATTAGTCAGAGCAGAGCAAGAATGCAGTATGTATCTGTGCAGGCAGTTTGTATCGCTGCTATGCACACTTCTTGACTGTTAACTGGAGGTAAGTATTATTGCTTTTACATTGATCTTGGTGACAGATAACAGCCATACCACAATGGAATTGTAAATGGAGAAGAGAACAGGAAACAATTAGCTGGACTTGTTGTGGCTTCGGGAGAGACTTGAAAGGGATAAGCAGGTATTTAAGAACAAATAGTAAAGAACTGATCTGCGCTGTTATGTCCGTTCCTACACAATACCGCTTTTTAAGTGTGCAACTTGAAAAAAATCCCAAATTAACATTCATGGAGTATTGAGTTAGTAGCTCTACATGGAGCACATGCTAAAGAGACTTTGCAGCAAAGCAGTTTTACACATACAGTGCATCCAATACAGCCATAGATTTTCTAAATAAAAAATATCAGAACAGAAAATAGCAAAAAGGACAAAATGGTGATAGTCCCAGATCAGTCCCAGGGCAATTATTTGATTTTATAATGCTCAGTAAAGTCTCAATCCCATGTTGCCCATAGTACAGTTTCAAATAGCCTGTTGCCTTTGACATTCCATTTATGACATTTTTGACTGACTGCAAGAGATTTAGGACTTTTATCTTTTG
The DNA here is from genome assembly GCA_903171835.1 of Mullus surmuletus. Taxonomy (NCBI): domain Eukaryota; kingdom Metazoa; phylum Chordata; class Actinopteri; order Syngnathiformes; family Mullidae; genus Mullus; species Mullus surmuletus. Next base: position 581,224 of record CAESWR010000231.1, on the reverse strand, counting down.
TCTGCAGAAGTTTGTCTCTTTTTTCCTCCTGTTGTGCAGAAAATACAAGGAACAAATGTCTTGCAGATATTTAGAAATCGAACAACAAATATAATAATTAATAAGGCATGAAATTCTAATCATTAATCATACTGAATGAAAAGCTTTGGCTTAAATAATATTATGGAATTATTGTCATCTTTATTATTTTTGAGATAATTAAAATGTACATTGCTGTTTCTAAAGTATATGATAATAAATGTGTGAAAGGCAGATAGTGTACCGATTCTATGGTGAGGATGCAGCTCTGGTGATTCAGAAATGTTTGTAGGATTTTTTTAATAAACTAGTGGGTGAGGTTTTTTTTTTTTAAATCATTATTATTGTTTGCCTCATTAAAAGTGCAATAATGTGCAAATATCCATTGTAAGAAACTTTCAGCTGTTATCTCTCTCTTTGGGCTTCCAACCTCCACTCATCAGATTGTGAGGAACACTGAAAGGAGTCGTGTAGAGTTTAAAGCTGCTCCTTCACTGAAGTTGATGTCGTGGCATGAGACAGTTCAAATAAAGTACAGGAACCTCAGCATTTCTCCGTCGAGTCTCTGTTTACTGTACTGTACAAGGTCTGCTTGTTCTAAATCTCTCACCTCCTTTTTCACTCTCTGTTTTTTCCCTTCCTGCCCCCTATTTCTCCTTCACCCTCCAGTGTAGGGGTTGGGCTCTCCCTGACCTCTGCTATCCGCAGCGGACACTCACCACCAGACAGTCACAAAATGTGTTCCAGGTTGCCTCGGCCTGGACTGCTGTTGCACAGGGTCACTGGCTCAGATACCGACCGGGTATGGGAAAGACAGGCCACTTGGGGATTGATCTTGGAGATGCACAAATATGCAGCCAACCTGAAGTCAAAACAAGACATTCGGTCCAAGTCTAGATTACAGAGGCAGTCAGGCCAACTGAATCTGAAATCTATTTGACAGCCAGGTATCAAATTGATGGATCAGAGACTTAACAGGCTTTATTGTCAGGTGCTGTGAGATCTGGCAACGAACCTCTAATGACAACATCACGGGACGAGTCCACAGAGACACAGCCCAAAGAGAAGGCATTGATCAGGGCCACCAGACTAAACAGTCAATTTATGGAGACTGGGAAGGATGGAGGATAGAACAAAGGAATTCAATGGCTTGAATTGCCTTGATGACTTCATTCAGTTTTTTGCAATATCTGCGTTTGTGTTCTGTTCCTCCCTTTACCCTCTCTCGTGATGTGTGTGCATCCGTGTGTGTGTACGTGTGTGTGCCAGCAGAAAGGCGGAGGTGATACTTAAACTTATTAGAGCAGGTGCAGTGCATAGAAAATCCATTCAGTGTTGCTGTCACAGCGATTCTCCTCCATTGAATTAAGAGGGGTCAATCCCACAAATCAAGAGATTACGCTGTGGGGAGATAGAGGACTAACTGCTCAGCAGTGTACATACAAGACACGCTCATAGTCACCATCTTTCAGGCCTGCATTTGTGTGTAAGTATTGGCGAGTATAGTGACTGAAATAGAATCAAAGGTTTTATTTGTGTCATCCTCTTCATGCAGTTTGTGCACTGAAATGCAGGGTGACACACTTTTACTGTAGGTGCTGTACTAGAAAAGACCATATGCAATAAATAACACCACACAGTTGCCACA
>CAESWR010000231.1:551282-562017 GCA_903171835.1 Mullus surmuletus | reverse complement strand
GGGGCAAGAGAGGACAAGAGAGGCAGAAATCAATATATTTTCACTGAAAGCCCTTGTGTAGCAGGAAAAGAGACAGGAAGGAAGGAGAGAGGAGACAGGGAAGGGAGGGGAAGGGGTTTCAGGCCAGGAAGTATGGATGGCAGGAAGAAAGAAAGGAAAGGAATTAAGGAAGGGAGGTGTTCTGCTTGTCTTGACTGTCAGTCATCTCTCAGCTGTCAGTGTACCGGAGTCAGCATGGACTGCAGTGCTTCGAACCGAGGCTTACACCGCAAAAAAAAAGAAAAAGAAAAAAGACTAAAACATACACAACCAGAGTGAGAGCTGCACTCCTTTCCATGCAGTCGACATCTTTTGCATGACTACGTGAGAGCGACAGAATGGATCATCCAGCATTAGGAGCACAGCTTACTGCTTAAAATGTCATTTACCTTCTCTTTGCTATATGCTCTGCCAGTCATGTAAACTTATAAATTATGTATTTCTTTGTAAAACCCACTTTCCATAATCCATATGTTGTTTGTTATCGGGACATTGCGGATAACAGGATGTTTGACAACAGGGCGGTTTTTGTCCACCAAATGATTTTTATTTATTTATTTTGTGCTTTGTGGCTACACGCGAAAGCCCTTCATGTTTTCTGTTGTATTGTTGTCTCATGCTCCTCACTCTTAGAGCATTTTCGGAAATGCAGTCCTTGGATATTGAATGGATATTTGTTGGTCCTGTCCGGACTATATCTCATGTTTTACATGTTTCCGAGTATTCTTTGAAATTGTCAAGAGACACATTACCACATTAACCTGTCAATATAGGTATATCATATGTAGAAAGACTTGAGAGTTTTTGAATGAAATATAAAGCAGTGCCATTTCTTTTTAAATCTGCTTTTCAAAAAGGGGATGGAGTAAATTCTTACATTGTTCTTACAACTCTTAAAGGAATACAAGAGTCCCTTAAAAACAAAGCAGGAGGCCAGAAAATACCGACACACCGACGAGAGACACAAATCCTTGATATTCAGGAATATTTGAAAACATGAAATGTGCTTCCCTGGCACTGTTGTGCCCCTGTGAGGCTGCATGGACATTCATTGTGTTTGTCTGCTGTAGGACGCGGCTGCACCTTGAGGCTTTGCTCAAGTATAAAAACTATTAGATTCACCTCATTAACATTCAGATGGGATTCAGATGTTGATCACACATCTTGTCCTACAACATAGTATATGGTGTCTGTTAGCTCACGCAAGGATTCCTCTGCTATTCTTGAGCAGTCAGTAATTTGGCACAGCTTGCATTTTGCTCATACCAGTGTTATTCAGCTCCAAAGGTTCTGTGTTTGACATCAATTGCTCCCATAAACACGCACATACACACGGCGAACACACATTTGGCCTGATGCATGTTCCAGTATATCACGGCAAACTACTTCACTGAATTCTCCTCTATTATTGAATAAAAGCATATTACTGTCATTTTTCATTTACAGGGGAAGGCAATCCACAGTAAAAAGTTCCTTTCCCATTAATTTCTCTTTGCAGAATCTGCTCTTCTTCCCCCCTGAGAAATGGGGAAATAAGGCCGATAAACAATTTAGACAGATGCTCCATCAGAGCATAGCCGAGGAAGTCCCACTCCTTATTCAGATCAGCTTTTTTTTACTTGCAACGCTAGCGTGGATTTGGAGGCATTTCATGATGGGCCTTTTTTTTTCTCCAATACAGCAAATTGTACTGACAAGTGTCCACTAGGGGGCTTCTCACTGATAGGTTACCAACCGCACTAGAGGTCAAGAGGTGGAGACATATATATTAAATACATTGCATGTAAATGCATGATATACTTGATAAATTAGGTGTCATTTTCCCATATATTTTTGGGTAGAATTGAGCTTAATCAATTGAAAAGCTCTGAATGAAGATAAATAAAAGACTGTTTTCAAAGAGAGAGTATCAAATGGTAAAAGTGCATTTTTGCTTTTAACCATACAGGGAAAAAGACCTTTGAGTCCATATTAATCAATTCAGAATGTTTGAAATGAGACCTCCAGACTAATGCTTTTTTTCTGTTCTGCTTTTTGGACAGTTAAAGCATTTGCTCAACTCTCTTTGCTTCAACCACACGTGTCTGCATTTTTGGCCTGGGAGCATCAAGGAGTTGCTCATTTCTCATTGAGTTGATTGATTAAAATGTGGGTTTTGTGATGCATTTATCAACTTTTTGCAGTGGGAGAGACTTTATATCACAGTAATGTGAAACATCTAGAATTGCAACAGTGATGATTTGAATCAACTTCATCATTTCATCTTTAAAGATTTGAAGTGCTATATGTACAATAAGGAAACATGTTTCCCTGTACCATTAGATTATTTCTTTGCTGTCCACAGGAAAGCTGAAAAGTCTAAATATCTAATAAAAATCCAAGTGCAAAATGAAATAGATAAAGAAGGCAAACAATAAGATAAAAATACTATAGACTGTAATTGGCAGATTTGTTTGATTCCAAAGCTGCTCATTGGTGTTTCCCAGCAGCAGTGACAAGAGTTTGTATCTCAGGGACGTGGAGTGTGTCTTGGCTTCCACAGGCTGATCCCATCTTCAAAACAAGTATCAAGGAATGAATGCTTCTGTCGCTGACCGAAGCTATGACAATGATGGTTCAAATGCAGAAGATATGTTTTTTAGTTTTTGGTTTTAAACACCCTCTCTATTAAGTTATGTATCTCTTCATTCATGCATGTAGCACAGTTTGGTGGAGTTATGTGTGTCCCATATATGTTTTCCAACAGTAGGTGACCAAGATGACGTTTCTTCTCTCTTTTCTGCCATTCAAGAGACTTTCAAGGGGCTTCGCTTGAAGGCAAAGATTGTTTTGCCCTGCCGATCTGCATGAATCTGCATTCTTTTTAATTATTAGATCTTCACCAAAAGGTTGTTTGTCAGTGATTGAAGTTGATTGTCCTCATTCTTACTTTGAAGCTTTGGTCTTGATGTGGTCGGAACGTTAAGTGGGATGTTAAGCCTGATTATCATTTACTTGCATGTTTCTCCTTGTGTGTGTTAATCACCGATAAGGAGGCTGATATAATCAGCCTGTTCAAAGTCCTCTGTGTTATAATGTTTCACAGAAGTCAACTGCAGATCTTATAGACATGATAACACACACATATATGCATTATTTGTTAATTGTGGTAATACTTATCACCTCAAATACAGCTATAGCTAATGATATTTCAGTGCCCATTAAGCCCAAACAAACTATTTTTGTATTGAAAACGAAGTAGAATATAAAGTAGAAGATATATTTGAAGTCATGCTCTGTTTTGAATCGTAATCTTCGTATGGAGTATGATTTCAGCAACTGAAGAAAGTTCAATTGCCTTGTTAAGATCCGTGAAATGACAGCCGCCCCTTCTCCCTTGCTAAAAAAAAAAAACAATTATGCAAATATTTTTCAGATTTACAGTTTAACAATGACATAGAATGCATCTGTGGCTTCATGCCTCCACATCACACTCGTGGAAGTGGAAATCACATTTTGCTCCCCAACTATTTCTGCTATCACAATTCTTTTTTCTTTTTTTCTTTTTTCTTTTTTGAAATCTTAAACTGAACTTTAAGGTGAGTACAGAAAAATCCTTCCTCTCCTTCACTGGATGAAAGTGAGAGCAGCCTCTCAGTGTATCTCATCACCGATAATTCTACTCTGCCGAGGCCGAACACCCATCTGAGTGACTTTAAGTGAAGCACAGTTTTAACAGGAGGCCTTTAATACTCCCAACCACAACTGTCAGAAAACAGACCTCCACTTACTGCGCTGAGATTTTATTCAGCGTTTTGATTTTAGCAATTCCCAAGGCTCTTGATAAAATATGGCTGACGATATAACCGCACACAGCGATTTTGTGTCACAGCCTTTTTTGGGCCACATTTGCGCGCAGTTACACTGTATTTTTACCAACGGACAGTGTGGGGACTTACAGGAGAATGGATAGTGAAGGATGGTTTAAAAAAAAAAAAGGAAGGTTGGGGTGGGCGGAAAGTCAACATAAGGAGAGAAAAGAGGAGTCAGAGGCTGAAAGTTGAGAAAGGAGCCCCCCCCCCCCAAAGAGCCATGTCAGCCAGTGCTGATGAATGTGGTCAAACATCAATACAGTGTGAATGATGATGCCTGGCACCAGGTCGCCAGACACACGCACACACACGCACGCACACACACACACACACACGCTACAGTACACCCACAGACGTACATTCACACTGCACTTTGCAAAAGTACCTCCTCTGCTTCTCTCTCTTTTTTTTAAAATCCCTCTCACCTCCATTTCAATTTCTATATTAAAATGTCTCCCATTGTTTTATGTGACTTGGCACGTTGCTCCTTGCTCTCCAATGTCAGTGGGCTGATAAATAAATCGATGTACAGTAAAGGGCAGCGTTATCATATGCCAATGTAGGCCGGCGTGCTCAGCAGCTGGTGGGTTGTGTCTCTTTCCAAGCCTCGACGGGAATCAGCTTTCCTGAAAAGTAACAGGCGCAGGGAGGCTTGATTCGTTTTTGCATGTTATGGGATATATTGTGTTGAATTTCTGTGCATTTTATGGGGATGGTCTGTTGACAGTAACTTGTTTAGGTATGAAGCGTATTTCTATTGGATGACTTCTTGATGGCATTTAAAAAGATTCTCCTCTTGGCTTTTTGTCGCGTGCGTAATCATTTCACGATGACTTGTAAGTCACACTTTAAATTGATGGATTCATCACAACTCACGCAGGTGTGTCTTTGTCCTGTAGGCGATTTTTTTTTTTTTTGAACAACACAGTGTTTCCGTAATGCGTCTTTGGTTCACAGGTTGATGCCTTGATGGATTGCTCCTGCCCTTTTCTTGTTTTTCTCCCTCCGCTCACTTGAAACATGTGGAGATGTAATGCCACTGACTTTTCAATAATCCCACAGATTTAACGGGTTGTAAACACACCGAGGTTTAATCAAAACCGCTGTCGGTTTGTTTGTTTATTTGCGAGTTTATTTGTTACGTGTATGTTCTGCTTGATTTCTCCATTTCTGCGGCGGCGCTTCCCGTCTTGACAAGCACTGTTTCATTCCGGTTGTAATTGCGTACACAACCTCCCATCCTATAATTACTCACTTGCTCATCACACCCGGGACATGAAAAACAGAAAATGACCACATCCACCATTTCCAGCAGTGTGTGTCATCTTCATCACACCCGCTGAACAACCCCCCCCGCCACCACCAATTCCTCCCAGCCACCAAAATGCCTTCTCTCCCATTCGTTAGCATAGCGTCTTCCTCTCCGCTCAGCCTTGGCCTCCCATCTATCACGGCAGACCAAGGCAAATGGAGCTTTCAGCTGAGTGGTGATAAGGAATCGCAGCCACATTAAAACATCTGTCACACCTCCAGAGGCACGCGCAGCAGGCGACACAGCAGCTGGGAGGGGAGGGCGGAAGGGGGCGAAGGAAAGGAAACGAAGGAGGAAGATTGAGTGAAAGTGTGGGAACAGACAGGTCCATTTGGGATCGCTCAAATTTCCTCTTCATCTCCACCACCACACACCCTTTTTAATTCATTTTCGCCATTTCCTCCCATCCTCTCTTCCCCCACATCCCCCCCCACGGCATTACATGTCTTACCCCGCCAGCCACCCGCACCCCCCGAGCGAGACCACACTTCAAAGCAAAGACCACTTCAGCGGTTTATATGAACTTCAGGATGAGGCTTTATTGATCAGACGTGCATTAGGACTCAAAAGCACACACACATACACCGCACTGAACATGAACACAAAAAATGCACCAATAGTCTTTTTTTTTTTTTACACACCATTTGTTCCTACACACTCTCTTGCTTTTTTTTTTCCAAAATCTACAAAGAACAATAAAACAGAGTCTCCAAAGGACAATGCAATTACACAGCAAACAATGAAAGAATAAATTCACCAAGATACAACATCTATAATTACTTACCTGTTTTATTCAGATTTAGCAAATGACTTCAGTGTCTTTGGGGTAATCTGGGTGATAGAGATAAATCTACGCAGAAGCTACTGCTCACTGTGTATTTATCCATGGATGAGTTTCTGTGTCTCAGTCCAATTGTTCTACGCAGAAGCTAATGTAGCTTCATTTTTTATTTTTTTTTTAGAGCTGTTTTCCGGTGAATTAGCTCGAGTCTTTCCCCAGCTCATTTTTCTGTCCGTTCGTTTGCTCCTCCTTGTGTGTGTGTGGTGGTGGTGGTGGTGGTGGTGGGGAGTGATCAATGCACAGCTACAGCTGGTTGAAGGGGACCAAATCCATTGAACAGTTGATTTGGTTCCATTTTACCAGCTTTAGCAAAGCATTTTAGGGGCGAGTCTGGTCCAAAAAGGTGGGCGGAGTGGAGGTAGGGGGGGTGAGGAGGTGGACGGAGACCTGGGAGAGACATGGGACAAAAGAGAGACAGAGATGGCGTTAGAGAGAAGGCCTGACCGATCGCTCACACACTCACGCAGACACACAGCAAACACACTCATTATCAGAGAAGACATCGCCCTTGAAGGAGCGCACGTTACTGCAGAAAGGAAACTGAATTTTACCAAAACAAGAATGAAGAATGAACTTCAGAGAAAGAATGGGGGGAAAAAAGGATTGCGGTGTGTGTCTGTCTTTGAGAGGGAAAGATACGGAGGGAGGGGAGAGAACAAGCTTTCTGCCTGATGAAAAAGAGATGAGAAAAAAAACAAGGGAGCAGGGCCCTAAGAGATAAGAGAGGGGCACAAATAAACGATGGTTGCAGACAAACTTGAGAAAACAATGAATTCATCACCTAACTGCCAATATTGCTAATGAAGCCAGCGGATAGGACAGCAGGAAAATTAACTCTCATTGACCTCCACTGCTATGTGCAACATCTCTGTCTCTCTCTCTGCTTCTCCCTCACACACTTGAATACACACACATCCTTGAGCAGCCTCTCCCTCCCCTCTGTCCCTGCACTTGCTTGTGCTTGAAATTTTTTTTTTTTTTGGGGGGGGGGGGCTTTGGTGCGGTTCAGGCTGCTCGGCTCTGCTTGCGCCGGCCTCGCAGTGGTGGCACGGAGATGATGTACTCAGCAGTCTTCTTGCTAACTGCACGGCTCTGCTTGTCCTTGCAGCAACTCACTCATTTCCTAGTTCAATTAGCTCAGCTAATCATTTAATCATTAGGAAATAAACTGTTTAAGCGGAGTCTTGGCCCTGGAATCCAAGCTATTGATATTTTCAGCCTGGATTTATTTATTTTTTGCACAATTGACCGTTTTTCCCTCTGATAATACATCATTTACATGTCTAATCTGAAATCTATCTCTCTGTGTATTTTCATTTTAAAGGCTTAGTGCCGCCATTATCAAGATTTCATTGTTAATGGGGGATAAAAAGATGTAGGTGTAAATGTTTGCAATGAATCACCTCCAGTGAATGAACAACCAGATCCATTTTTTTTTTGTCTTCCAGGCCACAACTGCTCTCATCACACTCATAGTTTCTCTCTATAATTTCATGTAGCAACAGATTATGTCAGTAAAATAAAAAAAAGCTAAAAAAAGACAGATTATGAGCCAGTTTGATAAATTTTTTTCTAATTTCTAAATCACGCGTGTGCCCACACACACACACACAGCTGTTTATTTTAAGTCAATTTGATACACACACCCTTCACTGGCAACCAAACTACAAACTATCCATGATCACAAGTTTCTTTGAAGAAAAAAACTTTATTCAATTGTTTATTAACTGTGTATTAAATAAATAAAACAGTTTCAAGTAAGTCTTAACTAAAATGATCATTAAACTTGAACTCAGTTTTGGTGCATGGGACATAGAAAGTGTGTGTGTGTGCGTGTTTGTGTGAGAGAGATTGCTCTGTCAGCCCTGTATCAAAGCTGTCCACCCCTCTCTGGATAACAAATACATCAGCCTCGCTGCACACAAATCACATAAAAAAAAAAGGCTTAAATACAAGCGTGGCGTGCAAGGTGCTACGGAGCAAGACAAGGCCTGTTCGTTCGCTCCGACTTCCCTTTCCTTCCTGCCTCTCTCGCTCTTTCTCTTGTTTAATAAACTTGTCACCCAAGAGACCGGCAAATTGATGAGGGGGATGCATCCTTGACTGAGGAAAAAAAATTGCGAGGAAAGTGAGGGAGGCCGGCGAAGCAGGGGAGAGTGGTGAGAGGAAGTAGCACATGGCGAAGGAGAGGACGAGCTTGCATGGCCTGAATTCTCTACCTGTCCCAGAGCTGCTGCTGTTCTACCTCCGCAACATGCAGCACTGCAGTGTGTGAGCATGCTTATGTGTGTGTGTGATGTTCATCTGTGTGTTCTAAGCTTGCAATCATCTAAACTGCGCAGATGTCTATTTCTGATCCTCAAGGTGTGAATGCAGCCGAGGTGAACGCAGCAGAGACAACTAGGCGAGTTTGTGTGCCTGTCGCGTTCGAGCGCAAATAACTTCAGAGGGGAAACGCGTGAAATCCTCCTCATCGCTGGATTGTCAGTAGATTAAGAGAGAGAATTCCTCCGCTACACCGCCTGCGCTTTATTCCAGTAATCTGCAGCCATCAAACAGAATCATTACCCTCTCAGCGTTTTATCATTAACCTCCCTCAGATGCCTGCTGCAAGCTCCACCGGTGAAGTGCTCTTTCAACATTAAACTAAAGCTCCGTCAAGATCTAAACTGTTATAAGTAGAGGTCTTCATAGACACAGGAGCAGGAGCGGCAGCCCGGGGAGGCGCAGCTCTGGTGAACGCATGTCTGTGTGTGTGTGTGTGTGTGTGCACACTCTTGCATGCGGCTGCAGGTGCCCTCTATCAGCCTGGCTGCGTGGCCGGAGATAGGCTGGCTACTTGTCTATTCTGGGACTGTGCTGTCCGCTGCATTCCTGCCCTTATATTGGAGACGGGGAGGAGGGGTGGGCGAGGGCGAGGGACAGCTGGACGCCAGCAGAGTGAGAGGCGGGGAGGGAGGGAGGGATGCTGTGGTAAAGACAGTCATGGTGGGAAGGTCAGTGGGGGTGCACGGCGTTCCCGTCAGGGGGGTGGGGGGGTGGGGGGAGCACACAGTACAGGTGGTGTTACGGAGCAGCTGCCAGCCCACCGCTGTACCGAGTGACACTTTGAAACCAGTCCCACAGCGGACTCTGTCACTCTTGCTCACCGTGATATTTTCATTTTAGACGTATGGCCTGACACCGGGTCTGTACAAACACAACCTGCCGTCGCCCGCCACTCCCATCACTCACTCAGCCCCTTCACTCGCTGACCACGTCGCCGCCCTCTTTCTCTCTCTGGTATTCCTCTCAGCCGCGCTCTCTCCTTATCAGGACAAGTGGCGCTCGGTGACTGACTGGCCGACTGTCGAGGGGGGTCACGGATCTCCATTTGCCGCCGCGCCGTGGGAGGGCGGGGCCCGGGAGAACCTCAGGGAGCGGCACTTCCTGTCACAGGAAGCCTGGGCAGATGCATTAGAATCCTCTCTTTGGAACGCAACGTATATCTACATTCGAATGAACAAAACTTTTTCCTTCTGAGCATGTGTGATGAAGATGTTTTCCATTTGGCAATTAGCTTAATGCAAGGCACGCTGTAGTAATGAAACACGCTGACCTGTGATCTGGCCGTAAAGTTTATCTTCTACGCCTGGTCGTATTTATTCCTGCTAATTACCCACTGACAAGAAGCAGAGGGAAAAGTGGGATCTATATATCAAAGCCAGCACCAACATTTAGGGGCGATCTAATATCTGCCGAGTTGCGACGAGCACTGCAGAAGTGGTGTAAAATAACAGTATATCGGGAAACATCGAGCTCAGGGGCTTTCTTCTTCAGGGGGGCTGAGGGTTCTCCGCATCTTCCCAGAAGAGGCCCCTCGTCATGGGCTTAGTGGTGCTAATGCTGCTGCAGTCCACTGCAGACACTGGCTGACTTCTCTTCCACCAGCAACCCCCCCCCCTCCCCTGCATTCAGACGTGAGCAGCACCCAGTGGCTGACTCAGCACTATTCTAGCGCCTGATTGGTTGATCAGAGAAGGAGACAGGAGCGTAACAGGACCCTTTATGCTCTACTCAGCCTCTTCCTCGCTTCCTTACTCTCCCCCGAAGATAAAACACATCTGCCGGATAAAAACGCTTCCTGACCTTGTGCGGCTGCTCAGCTCAGGTGCCGTACTGAGCCTAGCGTATTGTACGGAGGTGAACTCTTTCTTTATCAGTTCGACAGCCCTCTCAGGGTTACTGCGGCCTGCCACGACGATGCTATCGCAAAGCTTTGTCCACTTTATAGTTTATAACACGGAGCAACTTTGACAGTGTTTCCACAGGTATAAAGAACGCGTTACCTGCTTGACCTTGTGTCAGAATCTTATTTAACCAACTGAGCGTCCGAACTTATCTCGGCGGTGGAAGTGTGTGACGAGGTTTGGTTACAGCTCTTCAATTAATCTTGACAGCATCTTTAATGTCTTTATAGGACATCATTAACTGAGTCTGCAGCGCTCATACTTTGTGATTATTGCAGTGTTTATCTTCCAGCACTCTTGATTTTACCTCACAATGATTTAATCCTCAAAGCGGTTTTATTCCTAAACCTTTTAATCTAACGGCAACACCCTTAAGACGATCAATACCTATTTAGATGATATATTTAATTATATCCTCTCCTCCTCCTCTCACATGCCCTCCCCTCCCCTCCCCTCCCCGCCT
>CAESWR010000231.1:519272-529890 GCA_903171835.1 Mullus surmuletus | reverse complement strand
TATGTTGCAGAGCCGGGCGCCACCACCACTATAGTTTTGGAATAGTCTCAATGTTACCATGCAAAATATAAACAGACTCCTCTGCCAGGCATCGTTCCTCACTGATGCAGGCCATGCAGTATAAGAAGTATTTATATGAGCAATAAATTCAGGTGATGAAGAAGATGATCACATCGTACACAGGTGTATGACTCGCCCTCAGTCCACATCACTTGTTCCCATTTGCAATAGCAACCTTTCAGTTGTCATGGTGACGTCAGTTTTGACTGTGTCCAGGACATAAAAAATGCTCCTAAATTACTTGAAATGAACCATTTAGAGTCATTTCTATGCGGTTTCTGTCCTCCTGTGTTGTCCCCTCGCTATATGATTTAGTGGCAGCAGGATTTGGCCAATCCCTGTGCGCGGGCTGAATTATGGGTCGCAGACAGCCCCAGTGTAATGTGTCAGCTGCAAATCGATGAACACATCTAAATATAAACTTGTCTCATGTAACACTGACAAAATCATCCCCCTTTTATTTTTCAATAAAATTCCAGCCAAAGGATAGCAGAGTGTGTGTGTGTGTGTATGTGTGTGTGTGCGTGTGTGTGCGTGTGTGTGCGTGTGTTCAGAAGACCATGAGCTTTCATGATGTTACTGCAGTGCCGGGTTTTGACTGAGCCATCACTCATAGGTAGAGATAAAAAGGAATCTCCCTCACACACACAAACTCGCAGTTGAAACATTGTGTGACCAGTTGAGGGCGGAGCAAAGGGAGAGTAAATTCTAGTAGAAGAGACAGAAAGTGAGGTGGTCCATGGCTTTGGGCCAGACTGCCTTACTTTTTGTCTACATGGACCTCTTCCTTAGGCTGAGAATAGCATTGACTTGCCCTTTGTTTCACACAGATATATAACTGTCTCAATGGCAAGGTCATGTGACAGTTTCACACACACACACACACACATACACACACTCACACACACTCTCTCTCTCTCTCTCTGCTTGTTTCAACTGTCCCTCACACTCACTCATCTGGATTGTCTCTTGTTCTAATATGCAGCGTTGCATTATGGCCAGACAACAAGCAACTGGAATGATGTTAAATCATGGCGAGTTTCAATTATCCTTATTGTCAGCAAAAGCGTGCCCTGTCGCACCATGCAAATGCGCCGCCGGACGTGGGCCGGAGGAGGGCCATAGAGAGAGGAGGGGGAGGGGGGAGTTGGCGCCGGCCCTTGGAGGGGACTTGGGGAACAAGCTGGTGACACATTGATGGATCTCAGTCCTGCTTCCCATAATCATTCTCCTGGCCACTCGAGGACAGAGGGAGCGGGAGGAAGAGAAACAGAGGAGAGGGGGCAGAGACAAAGAGACAGACGGAGTGAGAAAAGGGAAAGAGAAAAAGGGAAATTAGAGAATGAAAACTTTACAACTGGAGAAGTGGTTATTATTCCACCGAATGGAAAAGATCAGAGCGAGCCGAGTCACGTAAAGCGCTAGGATGGGGAAAAAATGGGGATAGACGGATGAGCGGGAAAAAAGAGGGGGAAGGAGCGGAGGTTGGACCAGAGGGTGAGGAATGTGTTGTAAAGAAGGGCCGAGGGAGCTGAGCATGTCGAGGGCCGGGAGAGATCAGAGCTGCAGCTGTGGCTCGCGATAGCGCCGTGTGTGTTAACACGTTACCTCACTCCCCTCGTACATCTGTTCCTCCATTCCCCTTCGCTCAGAGCCGGGCGCCGCCAGGTGATCATTTTCTCTGTGAATTAGGACTCCCGGCAGAGTACAGTCCATTAGGGCGGATCGCTGTGTATCAGTGTCTCATGCAACCAATTGAGCATGAAAGAGCAAGCACACACAAGTAGCGGCTGTCGCCAAGAGCCGGCGCGCCATTGTACAAATGTGACACTTGTTTTGTTTTTTTTCCATGTGTTGTTGCTTTGGTACATTTGCATTTGTTGTACTTCTGCACTGATTAAAAATGGCATACAACATAACACTGTACAGTGTTTATCTGGGTTCTCTTTTTTTTTGCCCCGAGTGTTATTGCTCTTATCTGCATGCACTCTTAATGCTGCAATTCAACATCAACTATGCTGAAACTAATAGACACCGGTAGATAGGTCCTTGTATCCACCTGTGTCAGCGGTAACTGTATAGAATTTTTCTGCGCCACTGAAGCATCTTTATCTCGACTAAAATGGGTCCAAATACTGCAGCAATTTTTTTGACAAGAAAAAAAAGGAGCAAGACAAACTTGACTCTAATATACTGTATCTATAGGGTGTAATTCGAAAATGTTGCCTGTTGTTTGGAAATGCTGCATTTTGGCTCTGGTCTTCTTTTGATGTGTTTCTGGCCAAGCGTTGTTAATGATATTAGATATTATTTCTTGAAGACCATTAAATGCTTATAATAAATGTTCAATAAGCTCATTATTACAGTACAGATACCGTTATTTTGCAAGTGAAGTTTTTGTAATGTTAATTGTCTTAGTTTAGCAATATGCGAATGACTGAGCACTACTGCTACTAACAGGGAACAGTATGAGTTAGCATATTTATTCTTTATCAAAACAAACCCTATTTTCGTTTTTCTGTAGTTTAGAAAAATGCTACATATGCAATTGTAAATAAAATGTACTAATTAAATTAATCTGGGGGTCTGGAACACACGGCTTGAAACGAACAACTGAAATGTCTAGCTTTGGCTCAAGGATTGTGTTTTAAGTGCTACATTCACAGAGTTCTGTTGAGTTGACAAAACTACAGTAATTGACAAAACGTTTAAAAGGACACAGTTACCAAAGGATAATTTAATGAGTTTCCGTCCGGGCTCCGAGTTTGTGCCGATATGGTGACTGATGTGTAGCTTCTCTGGAGAGCGTGACCACCCTTCAATTTGTCGGCAGTGCAGCTCACTAGAACACAGTCAAAAAACAGTTTCTCCAGCATCTGAAGTTAAAAGATTTTTGCCGCACAGCCAAACAGTGGAAAGATTTCTCACAACCGTTGTATAGTCATGGCTTCGATCAATTATCTGTCACACTGATAGTATAATGACATTTTTAAGTTTAACAAATACAATACAATGTCAATGCAAACAATATTGTTAAGATATGATATCTGAAAATTCTAAATGAAATTAGATATTTGGTCAGATAACATTGACTTTGGTAGAAAAATGTAAGATCCAATCATATGTTGATCAATTGGGTTGGCATCCATTCTTTGTACTTATTTAGTTGTTACAAGGGAACTAAAACCCAGGGAAAGCAAAGATCCCTGCAGCAAAGACTTTATCTCTTTTTGCTGTTGCTGTTCACTCAGTATTTATCATCTAAGCTAGTAGCGCATGTATATATAGCCCAATTTCCTTGGCTTAACTGCCCCGATAGTTCTTTGCTCCATCCAGTGACACTCGGATGGTTGAATGTTGCTCCAGAAATGCAGAGAACGTTGTGAAAGAAACAGAGACATCAACTGCTAATTAATACACACTGTCATCACATGATGACACATTGGTTGTAAAAGCAAGCAGCAAAAAAGTTGATGTTGAATACCGTAGTGAATGACAGATGCCTTAGTGACTGTTTTAACCATGGCCACTGCGAAGATGGAAATCTGATATCTTTGACATAACCTCAATACCAAGACGGTTTGCATGAGAAGACCAATGTGAATATTCCCAATTTACATTATAAAGACGTGCACGAGCATCTTTCTGATCCAATCACACACACACACACATTTCACATGATAACTCAGTATGGTTTAACTGCCTAAAGATGAGCTTTTATTTGTAGTTCTCAAGGTAAATTCAGTTGTACCTCTGTTCACCCACATTTTGGTATCCAGCAACAGAACAATGATGTGATTATTTAGCTACCAGGTTTAACTGACCAACCAGACACAGTGTGTTGGTCATTTGATGCCATCCAGGTTGTGCTCGATTAGTATGTTGAAGCTCTGCTGCTATTAGAAACAAACACTTTATTCAATTTTATTTTATTTAGATAGCGCCAATTCAAACATTATCTTTAGGCACTTTAACAAAGAGCAGATCCAGGCCACACCCTGGAATAGATGCGTAATTACAAAGACCCAACAAATCGCACAAGGACAAGCACTCTGCACCAGGGACTGGGAGAAACTCGAATGGGGTTAGGTTTCAGAGAGAGAGACAAACAGACTTTATGCCATGTATGACCTCTCCAACAATACATTTCAATTTAAGGTTACGTTTTTTAACATGAAATTAACATGAAAAAGGTTCACCTAAATGTACAAAAAGGCTCACCATTTTGTCCCTGTAACCATTTATTCGACCTCCAAATCACAACTCCCTGATATCCTTCACAAACACTCCAAAGGCAAATCTTCGACTGAAACATTTACAATCTTCTTTTGACTGGGTTAGGCTGGTGCCTGCATTTGCGGTGGTTTTTCAACAACAAAGCAATGCGAGGCAAATCACTGCTGCCGCAAAAGTGTGTCCTTTAATTTAAATAGAGCTAATAAAACCGACATGGGTCGAGGCAGTTGGAAGACTAATTACATACACGTGCCTGTGCGTGTTTGTGCGCAAAAGAGAAAGACATAGACAGACAAAGAAAAAGGAGAAAAGAGATGAATAAAAGTAGAGCGCTAATCCGGTGATGAATCTGTGTGTATTTTGGTGCTGGCAGCTTTGATTTATCACCAACACTTTATTCAAGGTCCTGAAATTAGTAAGTCGCTCCACAAGATGGAAACCCCTGACTTCAGAGAGGGTGACAAACTGGGTGTCTGCAGCTGTGTGTGTGCGTTTTTGTGTGTGAAAAAACTTTAATGTTAACATGCACTCATGTTTTGATTTGGGTTTTTTTTGTTTATTTGTGTGTTTTTTATGCATGTACACACAAAAGGATGCTGAGCTGCTACTTGGCTCACCACACTGAGAATGCCAGTCATGACCAGGCCTAATAGAAACACTTTTACCTCTAGGACAAAGGTTTCTTCAAGGTGCACATTCACTTCCCGGAAGATGAACAAAATATTAGTTGAATGATAGAGCGAAGCAGACTGAGGCTATTATAAAGGAGAAAGGTGGGGGAGCTAGGGGGCCGGGAGAGTTCCTGAGGACATTATGGGAAGCGGTTCACCGGCTGATGAAAGGCTGCAGGGTCTGGCCGGGAAGAATTTGTTGAGATATAGGTGTGATACAGCAGGCCCAGGACCCGGGGCGGACACTGTTAGGGCTGAGGCGCCGAGATAATATAAAGTGCCTTTCTACAGACTTAAATCTCTCTCTCCTGCTCCCTTACTCTGTCTTTCTGTCTCTCACTCTCACCTGTTGAGATCACCGGACAATAAAGCTTTCACAATGCCATGCCCCCGATCTCATCTCTCTTCATGCAAATCAGTTTGTTGAGCAAACAAGTCGGCACCGAGAGTGCAGTCAAAACAAACATAATTACAAGGGCACACTGGGCATTTTGGTATTAAAGGACTATTCCACAGTTTTGGTATGCTTTTGAGCAACTCGAAGGGTAAATGGTGTATGCTATATGCCACAATGTCATTGCTTTGCATCTTTAGTCCCCTAACACACTTTAGAAACTTACATACATCTTTTTGTTTTTGTTTATTATGTCTCAATCTAAATCATGAATGCCTAAACAGAAATTCAAATGCTCAAATTAGGATTGCCGCAATGTCATTGCTTTGCATTTTCTAGTCTCTTAGCACACTTAAGATGCTTGCTTATGTCATTTTGTTTTTGTTTGTTGTGTCTTAATCCAAATCATCACTGCCTAGAAATCCAAATGCTCAAACTGGGCGAAAAAAATTCATTTGATATTTGGCTTCCTGTTGAAACAACAAACCGGGAAAAAATTCACCTCCAACGTAATCCACATTAAGAACTGGACATTCTTTCATATGTTTTGTGCAGTACTTAAGGGAAGAGCACAGGGTGGGTGTTGTTCCAGCAGATCAGCAGAGACCAAAAAAGAAAAAAAAAGAAAAGAACACATTGAAAAATATACAGTGCCTGGAGGACCATGCCTCTGTGAGACTGTTAAAAGTAAACTGTCATCACAAACACTTACACTCACAATCATCACTCAAAATCAGCAGGGGAAGGCACGTAGAAACTCTCTCCCTCTCTCTCTTTCTGGCTTCGGCTGTCTCCCTGCTGTTTCACGTCTGTCTATAGATCACAACGAGGGGGCGGGGGATTAAATTAGGGCCAAAACTTGTAATTACAGCTCTACTTCTATCCATCTCCTCTCCTCCCTTTCGGGGCTACTATCACAGTGCCACACTCAGTCAAACAGCGCTGTCCGTGGTTCTGAAATAACAGTGGGGAGAAATGTTTTGGAGGTTTAATGCATTTGGAAGTCACAACACAGGTGTGGAAGGGACAGCAGCTGCTCCAGGGAGTGGACACGGGAGAGAGGAGGTCGAAACACCGTGGAAGCTGAATGAACTTTGCATTATAAAAGTGGTGTTAAGTCAAGATGCTCAGCAGAGCCATTTTACCCCATATCTGCAGGCAAGACAGAAGCCCATAACAGTACACAAGTAAAGGGACCTTCAACATTGCATATCAAAATATTTTTGGGAGGAAAAAACATGCCATATCATGTTTTGCCAACATGTGATCCTAGATTGTGCTGAACGAGTCAGTGTGGGAAAAAACTTGTATTTCGAAACATCGGGCTTTCACCTCTTAGATATTGTGATTATTGATATAGTATTGGCTACGGCTGCACGATTATGGCCAAACTAATAACTACAAATGGTTGGGATCAATATTGATATCACGATTATTGATCACGATTATTCATTATTTATTTGTTAAAAGAGATATGCACTTTAATAATGCCAAAGCAAGTTCTTGTATCCTATGATGTAGCATAATTGTGAATAAAGAATACCTGAATGCGTGAGCTTATGAACAGTATCTTTATATTTTCACTTCAACATGAATTAATACTTTAACATTTTTCAAAAAATATATATATGCGATCAGTGGGGATTCAAACAGTCTTGTTCGCCCCCTGGTAGTTGGCTGATTGTAAGTTGAGGAAGTGCAGGATTTGAAATACAGTAGAGCCATGGGTAGAGCACACGTCTCAAACGTCAATATCGTGGACGATTATGCGCATATAATCATGGCGGCAAAATATCACGATTTCAATTAAATTTGATTTATTGTGCAGCCCTAGTATCGGCCCTATATTGCAAAAGTGGCAGGACTCCATGGGACACTTTTCCCTATGCTAGTTTCAGCCAGCCAAACAACAGCAGCAGCAAACACCAGTGGTCCATTAGTGAGGACTTTCCTGCTGATTATTAAACTAGATGCTCATGATATACTCAGGTGAAGCATCTGGCACTGACAGTTTGTAGCTGTATGACATTGTGCGTAATGATGGCAGCTTTGCAGGTGGTTGCTCAACTGTCTAACAAATGTGATGTGTACAGTAAATGCCGTATTTTGCAAGGACACAAAACGTGAGATTCATCTCAAGAATGTGAGAAAAAAATTATAATATTTTGACCGCAATTCCAAGCTCTGTCCCGGCTACATTTTTCACTCAGATTTGGTGTGTGTAAAATGTAATTTGCATACATACATGCTAACATGCAGACTTTGCATTCGTAGGCTGACAAATGTGAGACTGCTGTGATTTGGTCATTCAGGTGACTTTGCAGCATCTCTTCCTGCTGAATTTCATTGAGTGTCATTGTGTACGTGCGTGCGTGTGTGTGTGCGTGCATTTTTCCCGCCTCTGGAGTTCCAGCTGGAGACAGATGTGTGCTGTACGGACATGGAGTGTCTACTATCAATGCCTGATTGTGAGGGAATGGGAAGAACAGAAGGCGGCAGCGACGAGAGTAATGGATAATAGAAGAGGGGAGTGGTGAGCAGAAGTAGAAGGATGGGGGGCCGGGCTGAGCGAGGAAGGTATGGAGAGGGAGGGCAGGACAACTGGTGCAGGTAAATGAAGGAGGATGTTTCTGCTGGAGAGGGAAGGCGGAGGTGGGGGGGATAAGTCCGGATATCAGAGATTGCAGGTCTGTGTAGAGATGGATTGGTGCTGGCTGGGCCGCAGTGTACCTGCTATCAGTTGTGCGGCGGACAGAGTAAAAAAAAAAAAAGGACAAAAGAAGGTGGACGATTGGAGAGACAATGAAACTGGCAGGGAGCAGAGTAGGACAGAGGACGAGGATAGGAAATGGAGGGGAGGGAAAAGAAAAGAGAAAACGCAGAGAGGGGATGATTGGAGGAGGAGAAAAGTGGAAGATCGGGAGGTTTGAAAACAGTTAGAACGAGCAAACCGAGTAAGTTTGAGCATCGCGCTCTCTCGTGTTCAGTGTGATTTATGGGCACAAAGCTCCGAAACACTCTCAGACGCCGTCTTCCGCAGCACGGTTGATGATGTGGGTATTTATACACACACTCTGCCATTTCCTGCTTTCCCTCATGCAGCACAGAGTTTGTGTGTGTGTGCATGTGCTTGCGTGCGTGTGTTTGTTTGTGCATCCATAGATTTCCCCTGACTTAACCCAATTTCTTTGTCCTCAAAATGCTACCCGGTGACTTTGACGATGAGTCGTCAGCCTTCGCAGGAGCTGCTGCNNACACACACACACACACACAAACACGCAGGATTGCTGTGAATCTTGTGTATTTATCCTGAGGCTGTAATGGTTTTGGCTTGCCACTTGACAGCTTTAAACACAAGGGCTTAGCAGCAGGACAGTATCAGTGGAGGAGGAAAACAACATTCATTAACAACCTTTGACCCGTTCGTAGACTCTCTGTATCTAGCGAGGGACACACCGAGTCCTCCTTCCCGTACACTCCGTCTTCCGAGCTCCATGAGACACGGGGAATGGAGGATCGAATGGGCAGAGAGAGAGGAAAAGCATGGGAGAAAAGTCACTCATCGCCCAGTTCGCCTTAACTTCTAAACGGCTTTCGCACAATCTCGTTTTAGCGTTATCATATAATTCCTTTGTAAGACTCGGCTGCCTTCATGAATAAAAAACAGGTAAACAGCAATCGCGGAGGACTTTGCTCCTTAGCTAATGTAATTCTCTCTTAATTTTAATTTGCTCCAATTCATGAAAGAGTCAAAATCTGTGTCTTGTGCGTCTTTGTGTTTGTGAGATGGTCTCTACCACTGCAGTCTATTATTTTTGGTAGTGTCTAAATATGGAAGGTAAAGCTTTATTAATATGTGTGGTGTCTCTCCCACACATCCTATTCATTATAGATGACCTTACACAGGACGGGGTGAATTGGAGACGATACACTAGTCGGGGAAGGGAGGAGAAAATGACTTGGGTGTTAACTAAGGAGGTCTGAGGGTGCTTCTTTAAAAAGGAGCAATCGATGTCTTCTGGTGGGTGAGGCTCTTTTTATTGTTCACCAGCTGTTTGAGATTTAAGTGTGTCAATCCATTTGTCAAACCACAGTTCCAGTGACACTGTGAAGCCTGCTCTTGTTCTTCTCACTCAGAGCAAATCTTCTTCCTTGAGCAGTAGCCATCGTCTCCAATTGTCAAACACATTTTATGGGGGATTCTCATGAGAGGTAATGTCAGTGCGGCGCGTTTCCATAGACTACATATCAAATAGGATCTCATAGATCCTAAAAGCAATATCATTTTATCTTGAAACTTTTTATGTCAATAGCACAATAGCAATATCAGCACTGCATTTGTTGCTGAATAAAAATAATTTTGAGTTATTTTCACTTTGAATGATTGCCACAGCTCCCCCTTCCATTCCTCGCTCCTTCTCACACAAATGCACACGCACGAGTGCACACGCAGTACCATGACTGCTATCATGAAACTGACCCCTATGAATCCTGCATCACACAGACCTGTAAGAGATCTCCAACTCAAGGTTCACTTTCATGCCCCCTGGTACTGACATTGACATTTTGCCCCATAAGGATTTTGCAAATTTTTTTTTAATCTAATTTGTCAAATTTTCTGATTCCCTTGTACTCTTGATGAGGAGTTGTAACTTCTTGCAGTGGTAGTAATAGTAAAGTAGACCACAGAAATAATAAGTTGTTTTTACAAACGCAAACTTCTCAGAGCAACAATGTATCTCTAATGTTTGCAGCATCTACCACAAAAAAAACAACATACGGTTGCTGTACTGGTAGACAAATCACCTCACATCTCAACAACTTCTCACAACTTCTGGGCTGAAAAACACCATCAGCAAAGAGGCGAGAAAGAAATAATTTTAGCCCATCTTTAAAGTCATGGTACGACCAAGGACTACTTCAGGGGTTTGTGCGGCTTTAGTTTTGCAATAATGGCAATGAACTATGGGTAATTGAGGGTTATCTGTGTTTTCTTATTGTGGAAAAAAGCATGAAATACAGCCGTTTTTTCATCTGCTAAAGACGAAGAAAGCCAGTAAAGGAAAAGGAAGCTTTATCTTCATCGTGCTTAGGTCTGCTGTGGTATACCGTTATTGACGATAATCGAAATTACATTTCAATATCGTGTTAAAAATGCGCATATGATAATATGGTGTAAATGATCCTGTGCCAGTTGAAAACAGTGTGTGTTTTACATCTGCCCATGTTTTCTTCCAAAATGATTTTCTTTCAGTTA
>CAESWR010000231.1:507986-518631 GCA_903171835.1 Mullus surmuletus | reverse complement strand
TTTTTTTTTTTTTTTTCTTCGTAGGAGCAGCTGCAGAATATTTATTGATAATATTACAACTCATAGCTTAATCAATCCATGTCTAACTGTGGTATTAGTGAATAAAACAACAGGTCACAGGGATATGGGATAAAAGTGTTTAATTACTGATATTGAAAAAGAGTCAGTAAATTATGAATGAGCTGTAATTAAAGTGATTTGTTACAACTTATTTACACGTAACCATAAAAGGTGTCATATTCATGGCCTCCACTACTTTTTCTATACTGAGCCTTAGATGCCTTACACATTAATAAGTATTTTGTTTATTCCGTCACTCTTCTCTGGATATTTGCAGGAATACTCATGTTTGTGTCTCACCGTGGCAACAGAGACAAGAGTGCCACCTGAATTTTTAACAAATTCAGTGTGACTGACGGGTTATCTCTGTTATTTAACTTCAAATGCCCCCGCTGAACTGAAAGATAATGGAAGTATAACACACACACTCCACTAGTGTTGTAGTGCTGCATAAATTGAGACCAAGACTTTAAGGCCACAGGAGAGACCAGCACAGAGCGATTAACACAAAGCAGAGCAAAAAGACAGTTTTCTTTGATCGAAACTATTTAGAAACAGCGACAAAACAGCACAATTTTCTCTAACTAGTTTTTTTTCTTGACTTAAGAATGCTTGGTGCATACACAGGTATATCAACTTCTTTGAAGGTGTTTGTTCCATAATAAGATCTGGATTTGTCATTGAATGTGGCTTTTAAGTTGACTGAAATCAGATTAATATACACATTAATACACTAAATTCCACTCAGTCCACTCAGTCCGAGACGGAGACAAGAGTATGAGCAAAATTGCCTTCAGGTCCGAGACGAGACCAAGACCCTCAAAGAGTGGTCTTTTGAAGGTCAACACTCCACTCTACAGAATGGAACCGGCTCGGTACAGAGACAGTATAAGATGAATGGTCAAACCTTTCCAATCTGAACATGAGGAAAATGAGCCCACACCCGATTTAAATTACTACCTCAGCAAATATTTTCGCAGCCAGTTCATAGTCTCATACACAAGCGTCAAGATTTATTCAATGCAGCCTGATGTTTGTTTTGAAAATGATGGTCTAGCGTTTCAAGTCAAACAAATGGTCCTTTATGGCTTCATTTTTTCATGTTAATTCAAAAGGTAAGCTTTGATTGAAGTTTCCTGCTTTATAGTTTGTACATAGTAATTATGTGTCCCTGAGTTGCATAAACAGTGATTTGTTACCTCTACACTTATGCGGAAATTTGAGCTTTCTGTGTTTTTGAAAATTGATTCTAAAAGTCATAGAAACCTTTTGACACCGGTCACCTTTCTTAAACTCTTAGCTCATGAAACAAATTGAGATGCGAGAGCACAGCAGAGGAAAAAGCAGGTATCTCAGGCTTCCTGCAGGTTTGTGTGAAGGTAATTAATTGCCATGACCTGCAGCAAGCTCACCAGGTGTCTCGCCCGATCATGTTGGAAATTACAACACAATGTTGTCAAGTCACCTTTCACCGCCGTCTCCCTCATTGCTCTCCATAGTAGTCTCGCTCTTTTTCCTGCCTCCCTCTCTCTCCTCCGTTCCTTCATCTCTCCCTTCAGCGTCTTCAGCCGCGGCTGAAATGTGATGCTGTCAGCCGCTGTAAGCGGAGCTCTGTCATCGAGGCTTGTATCAGCCGTATGGTGGCTATTTTAGCGTGGACTGTGACGGTTGTGGCTGTCACATCTGATGGCGAGGGCGGCGCTGATCTGCGGTGGCAGGCGGACGAGGAGGATCGCTGCTCCGGCCTCCCGCCTGACTGCACACTCGCCGCAGACAGTTTATGGCTTCAACGCTCGCACATGGACGTGCCTCTCGCCGCCTGACCTCTGTCTCGTACGAGCACGTTCGCAGACATTTACGTTGCTGCCGTGGTGTCTGCGCTCACAAAAGGCAAAACAGCTGGAATACACATGCATCTGCATTCATGCAACACGCCCTTAATGTTAACAACTTCAGCGACACACACAAAGTGCATCGTTGCGCCGCAGTAAGGTCACTATGCTGCCATTACTTACAACGCTGAACACACACTTCTCTCCCTCTCCCTTTCTGGCGCTCCACCTTCCCTCTTTTCTGAGCCTCCTATTTCTTTTCTTTTTTTCTTTTTTATCTCACCAACGTTCTCCTTTCCACACACTCTGCTCTCCCGCTCTCTCTTTCTCACCTTCCCATTTTTCATTCATTCCCTTGTTCATTTAGCTCAGTGATTTATTCTTTATGACTTCTGGTTCTCCCCCCCGCTCCCCCTTCTTGTTCTCATTCTGCTGTGCTGTTCTCTCTTTCCCCTCCTGCTCACTGACTTGCCTTTCCTTTCTCAGTCGCTCACATTCACACCAGAGTGGCTCTCTTGTGCCGAGAGGATCGCATAACCCTTACACGGTATTTGAAGTGTTACAACCCTCCCTGCTCGACTCCCGTTGGGTCGAGTCCAGCTTTTCTCGCCCACTGAGAGTGACTGGGTCTCAAAGCTACATCGGTGAGCCCTCGACTCATGTCTCTAACCCGGAGGCTTCAGCGGATCAGAGGAGAGATAGACCTGCAGCCCCCCCTCACTTTCAGCCAGCCGTTTTGGCTGTTCACCTGAATACTGAAATGTTAGAGCAACACACACACACACACAGCATCTCTCATCTTGGGTTTGGTACCTTTAAAGGACTCTAATAATACAAATAATAATACTCATAGATCATGTGCTAGAATCAGTCTAATTATTACACAGATTTTTTTGACAGCTCAGCGATCAACACCACATACTTGATGATGCATTTGAAGTGCACTGATTTTCTAGTAATGGTCTGCATTGTCTCAGAGCTGCCCTATTGGATTGATGCACGGCATGCAACTCATCCTCCATTTTTTCACTTCATTAAATCTGTTGTACATCTGGCCTATATATGTGTACACACAACTGCGTCAACTCAATCAAGAAGATGGAAATGCTTGCAATATTATTCATTTATCAATTTCCACTTCTTTGCTGGTTTATAGCCATCTGTAAATTGTGAATTGTTCACATTCATTGAGGAAGAACGCAAAATGTAAAAATTAAATGGATAAATTGTTTAATTTTGAATAGTGTAATGACTCATTTGTTGTGTCCTCAATTGGGAGGCACTGAATTAATCATCTTTCTGACATTTAATAATAATGACTGCGATGCAGGTACTGTACATGTGATTAATGAACAGTACAGGGAATATAAATAGCCAGAGTTGTGTCTAATGATCTTGCCCAATGACAGCTGTTGTGCTTCAAACTCAATGCAAAAGCCAGGCCCTGACTTCAGAAATGTGGAAATCACAAACAACTTCAACTAGGCTAACTTCAAAAACGGAGGTAAACTAGAGTGGAGTCCACCAATCTTAGATTTGAAATATGATTAAGGCCAAACAACATTTGTGAGTTTAATCATTATATGTGTGCTAAAGCATTATGCACATCAGATATAAAGTGAAAATTCTCGAAAAAGTGGAAGTGTGTGCACCGCATGCAGGAGGTGTGCAAGCTTGGGATGTGACACTGTAGACAATAAAAACTAAAGCACATTCTGCAGTGGTAACCTTTGAAACTCTCCAAATTCAGGAAGAACAGGGAGATTAAATTGAAGACTTATCCCTGGTGTGTGTGTGTGTGTGTGTGTGTGTGTGTGTGTGTGTGTGCGTGTGTGAGTGTGCGCGTGTGTGCATGTGTGCGCGTGCTAACCTTGTCTGCTCTTTTGTTTGACAAAGAATGAGAATTATGTCTGTGAGTATGTGTACCACTACCTGCGCACACACACACCACACACCAATAGTGCCACTCAGCCATCTGTGTTACACCTCCGTCCATGACCTAGTCCCTGCACATGATTAATTCCGCTTTATTCCACTTTATGCATTAAAGTCCATTTCAGAAAGGTCAGCAAAGGGGTGGTACAGGCAGGAATTGAGCAGCCCCCCACCCCTCCTCTCGCGATCGTTTTGTGGACCCAAGGCCGGTTTTCTCTTAGTAAGCTCACATTAAATTCACACATCTCTCTTTTTTTTACCCCCACCCTTTCTTAGCATAAGAGAAATTATGCAGAGTAGTACTATCCATTCAATTACTGTTAAGCCCTACTTACCCAGCAAAGAGAAAGGGGGATTCTAATTCATTAGGTGGGATTAAATGACGGTTTAAAAGGCATTTTGGTGTCTGGGAGAGCGGTGACTGTGCTAAGGGGTGGTATGTAGCGAAGCGATGAGGGGTGTAATTTGAGTCCTCTGCATTTTCTGTCCTCGAATGTCTTCCTTTCACATTTCACGCCTGTTAGCCTGCCGCGGATAGACTTTTTTATATGTCTGTTAAAAATGGACGTGTCTACCTAAAAGGCATCATGGTGGCCCCGCCGCTTTCTAACAGCTGGGTGTCAGTGAGGGAGCAAGATTGTAAGTAGATATCAGTGACAACTGAGGGAAACCCTGTATCGTCAAAGCAACTTCTCAGCACTTTGGAAGAGCTTTGAATTTAGGATTTATTTTCAAATGCAATCTTAGACCTGAGTAAACTTCTCACATCAATATATTGATATGAATGCTTCAACGTGGTACCATCCAACTTTCTAATTCTGGCAATAATCTAAGAGAACTGAGAGGATCATTGATGTTTAGAACCTGGATTCACACTGATGTGTTGTGAAAAGTTGCCTTATCAATTCTGTCTGATGTACATGCTTTTGTGTTACCGCAAATGAGCAGCAAAAACAGGATCTCCTTATGAGTGATCTGGCAATAACAAAAAGTGCAACTGTAGAAATTCTCCCTGAAATGCTTTGAGAATTCAGGTGGGTTATTTTATCCTCAGATTCTATTTTCATGGTAAAGTGCATAAATCATGGATAAAGAATACGGTGCAGCACTCCAATTTAAGTTTTTATTGCAGTGTAGATGATTCGGGCAAGATGCCATCTTTCAGCATGCATTTCAGGCAATAATAGTGTCAAACCTCAATTAATATTCATAAATCGACAATACAACCATGCACACATCTGTGTCAAGTGAACCATCCCTCGTGATTCACTGATTCACTCCCACTACTTGAGACACTGGCTTGAGGAGGAGCAAGCAGCTCTGAACAAACTGCTTTCTGGTTAATAATTTCTTCTTAAGGTTGGGAAGGAAAACGAAAACATATAGTTTCATAATAATTTCATAAGCCTGCTCAACAAAGGAAAAGGTTGCTCCTCCAGGTGCAAAATATTTGGGGGAACTCCATAAGAAATTCAACTGGCACTGTCGATATTGAAGCCGGTGTTAGAGAAAAAGGGCGAGGGCATGAGGGATCAAAGGAATGAGCTTAGTGATGATGGGACAACAAAGAGAAGAGAGGATGGCGACTAGTGGTTTTCCTCACCTCCAGACAATTGATTTATTCTTAACAAGAAAAGTAATATTCTGTGTTACAACTGGAGTTTGTGTATGAGTGTTTAGACGTCTTCAAACAAATGCAGCAGAGCATTCCCATTATGATCATCATCTGAAAGTGTTTATCAACTACTTGTTTACAGTGTAAAGGTGCCTTGAATGGCCATGGAATTCCAGTTAGTCAGGAAATATGATTGTTGGGTCCAAAAGGGCTCCACTCTATGTACGATGGGTTGAATGAATCACTTTCTTGGTTGGGAGCAGTTGATGTTATATGTACAGGTTATCCACCGTTTGCAGGTATTGAAATGCACATTGGGCCTGATTTGCGTGTGCACACTGCATTAGAAAAAAGTGCCAGCTGATGTACTAATGTTGAACACTGAGATTGCTTCTTTCGAATGTCCATTTAGCATGTTCACATTAATGTTTGCATTAATGAAGTTGGAATGTTGGGTTTTATTTTTGTGTCTCTTTATGTCAGCTTTTGGGGAGGAAGAGGAAAATTCCGCTTTTTCAGCGCATCATCAGTCAAACATTACCAACCAAAACACATTTATTTTTCAATTAGTAAATATTTGAAAAAATCAAAAGTATCCAATCAAAGAGGTGAGTGATGGACAAATGCCTATGTTGGACTGCAAGTGTACTCTCACCCGCCTGTTTTATTTGCTTAAGTGTTAGTAGCAGCTATTTATTCCTTTGTTCTTCTTTTTATATCTTGCCACCTTCTCCTGAATTCATTTATTGTTTATCTTGCGTGTCGGGCTAAGCCTTCTTCAGTGCATCAAACAGTTTGATGCACTGAAGAAGGCTTAGTCCGACACGCGTCTGTCTTTCCGAGTGTTGCCCCATTCAATTATTTTTGGACTTTTTTTGGTCTTTGGTGAGTGCTGTTGCCCACTACCTTTTTTGTTATCAACTTTAATTTTGCAATTACCGTCAGTCTTTCCCCCTCAAATGCTCCATGGTGAAAATCAGTAACGTATGCAAAACCAACAATTAAATGCCAACACTCTCAATTTTGCACTCTTTATTTATTTTAGGCCAATACTGTGTAAATATGCTGGCAGCTCTGTGAAGTCGTAGGTTTTAACTCTAATGCTTTGAGCTAGGAGCATGGAAACAGGGTTGTATTGACAAAGACAAACTGGTGACAAGTATAATTTTTACTGCAGCTGCGTTGTACCCTCACTCTTATTCACTTTCATATTTTGTCTTGAAAGCACGCAAAAAAAAACAAAAAAAACGAAAGAGTGAGAAGGAGAAACTCATTGGTGAATGAAATAAGGTTATGGAAGTAATTGGGAGAACCAGATCAGCAGCTACTGATTTGCTTTACCTTAAACTGTTTTGGGATTAGCTGCTTGGTCTCCTCGACTCTTAAAACTGACCACGGCTTTGAGCTATCCAATCTCTAATATTTTTATTAGGCCATGGCTGCTTAGGAAGGCTTTTACATTAATTGGCTGATAACTTCAGATATTACTTTCACCACCATCATTTTAAGTAACTGACTTAGCCACTGCATCATAAACTCCATTTTGATTCATGACTGTTGGTGCAGTTATTTGTTTCTCAGGGTAAAACCTCCGGCTGGATGCTTACTCGGGATCACTGTCTGATTAGATCACCCACAGAGGCATACGGTGCACTGAAACTCTACGTGCAATTCTACTAAAGCCTCATTTGGGACATTTGAAAGAGATCTCTTTGTGCTTGAAAGTCTCAGCAGCAACCGAGATTTTTTGACATCTCTATGGAGTTATCGACAAAAGGCTACAGAATTAAAGGACGGATGAAATGAGGCTAAGACTTCTTGCTAAGGTCCCAGAGTATTGCAAATCTGTCCTTCTTACCACTGCTGTCATATGCTATGCTGCTCTCTGACAGTTTAAAGCGGTTTGTCAACTTTAATCACAGAGCTGCTGAGAAATCCAGCTGGAAAAGTCAGTCTCTTCTGACACTTGAGTGTAAAGTGTGTATTCGCCAAGCTTGTTTGTGTGCCTGCGACTGTTTGTGGATGCACGTTAAGTCTATCTGTGACACTCCTACCTCCTCTAAAGCAGTACAGTCATTGTCAGTTGTGCACTAAGATCTGCAAGTTATCTAACTTTGTTCCACGTTGATGATTTGAGTTCATGAGGATGCAGAAAATATGTTTTGAAATAAGATTTCTGGATGCTTGTTTTCTGTCAGCTGCAACTAATGGAAAAATGGCTCAAATTGAACAGGAGGTTTGATTCCTATACAACTTTAACGTTCCTGTGGTTTTGACAAAGAAGGAAAAAAAAGAGCTTTCCGGTCTGGAAAGCTCATTTTGAAGTGTGCTTGAGCAACACACTAAACCCCTAATTGCTCCTGATGAGCAAGTTGGCACCTTGCACTGCAGAATCCGCCATCAGTGTGTGAGTGTGGATGGGCGGATGGGGTCATACTATGTGAAGCACTTTGAGCAACTATCAGATAGAAAAAGCGCAATATAAATACAGCCCATTTTTATCAAACCGATGATTTTGAAATTAACAAACTCTTATAGGGAGTCATGCTTTTCATTCCCTTGGACTGTAATCACAATATTTGTGGCTCAGATGAATAATCATTCCAGTTGAATCTCCTATTGGTTTCTTTGTCCTTCTGTGAGTGCAGGTAATAATAGAGACCTTTTTTTCATGGTCACAAAATGGTTCAGCTATGTTTGCAGGGGACAAACCAAAAGGAGGGACCATGGGCAGTTAAATCAAAGCGGCCAATTAGCAACTAGTTTAAAGTAATGACATTATAAGTCAGGTCTTGACTGAATTTAGCATAAAAAGACACACACACACACACACACACACACACGGTTGGTTTTGTAGACAACTGCAGCCACTAATAAACTCCTGTGACCAGCTTCATCCACTTCTTTTTCAGCTATTACTTATTTCTATCAATTAACCTTTAAGCTCTCCCCCTTGCTTCACAGACACATTAATAGAGGATTGAGGAAGGGGTGTGTAAAACCAAACAGTTGTGTGTGTGTGGGTGTGGGTGTGTTGTGAGGGGTGGGGGATAGTCTCCATTTCCCCGGCTGGAATAATCAATAGTCTATGAATATTCTGATCAGAGTCCTCAGGCCTGAGAAAAATGTCAACGTTTGGCCTGCGAGAGGTACTAACTGATGCGACAGGAAATTACAAATTCACCAGAGAGAGGGAGAGGGGGAGGTGGAGAGAAAAAGAGATAGAAAAAAGATGCCAAACAAACAAAGTGCGAAGGGTGTCTTTCTGAGCAAAGGATGCTTCCATTGCATTATCAGTGAGACTTTTTGAAATGATATATAATAAAAAACCAAGACTGAGGAAACGTGCATTTAGAAATGATAAAATATTGAAAGTTCATTCACAGTCGGAAGTTCTGCTCACTCGTCTCCATCTCATTTCCTTCACTTCCTTCACTACACCTGACAGTTTGAGTGCCAGGGAAAAATCTCCATAGAAATTTAACGTGGGAATAATGATAAATAAATAGAAAAAAAATGTTTCCCTGTCATCAAAGTGACCAGTCCAAGACTTGTGTTGCAATATCAAACGATCACACTCGCAAACGTAGAACCTCAAGTGCAAAAAAAAACCCCATAAAGCAGTCAGATGCTCACCTACCTCCAGCTCAACAGCTCTCCATCCAAATTCTACAACCCGCGAGCCCATCTGGAGGTCAAGCCGTGTCTCGGGAACACCACACCTTTGCCTCGCTCAGGTGGGTTCATCTTCAGGTCCGTGGCATTGGAGCTCCATTGACCTTCTCCACTGATCAACCCAGGAGGCACTCATACATTATGACCTAGCTGGCTGACAGAGCGGGTTGATGGGGAATGCTATCAAACCCTGAGAGTAGCTGACTGACAGGTTATGAAGAGAAAGAATAAACACTGTGGGGAATGAAAGTAGAATCGCGCTGATTGTGCAAATTGGTTAATTTAATGTCACATGAAAACTAGGGCTGAGTTAAAAGAATCGCTTTAATCAATTTTAATTGATTTTAGTTTAAATGGTTCGTAATCGATTCACAAAATCCCCAAATCGATCTTTTAACCAAAGTAGTTTTTTCTTCCGTGGACATGCAGAGAAGCAGCCTGTGGTATCAACCCAGCTAGTCTCGCGTGATCAGTGATAAGATCACTTTTTGAATAAAAGTTCATGATTAATGTAAAAGGTTTGGGTTCAATTCTTAATGTAAACACAATTTCTGATAATGTACCAGTTCAAAAGGTTCCTTATTAAATGTACAGCGTTATTTTAACTGAAATGTCCCTAACTGAATCAATATTGAATGGAATTGAATCGAATTAGGACATTGTAATATCGAATCGAAGCGATCTGGAAAATCTGAATCAATACCCAGCCCTAATGGAAACGCACTTATTGTGTATGTTGTGTGGCTTTGTAGTCCTAACTGCTAGCTCATCATTTGATGCACATGTGTATCATGGCAGACTAACTCTTAGCAAGTAAGTTCAAAGGCATATATCCGTAAATGCTGTTGTGTTTCTATGGGTAAAAAAAATGTGTTTTGAGTTCCTGCTATGGATTTCTGGATCTACTTTGCTTGATTCTACATGTGTTTGATATTTAGAATGGTTGGGGCAAATGGAAATCCACCGCAGTGTATTTTGTGCTGCGCACAGTGTGTAAGGGTGAATCTAATTACTGCACAAAAAATCATTTCATGCAATGCAGGAATTCTATCTAACATGACAAGGCATTTACTGAAGCATGGTATGAGAATGTAATCTTTTTGATTTCCCAGGCTGTAGTCGTATTCCTCAGTATGCCAACTTCCACTTGACAAGAAAGAGGAGATGCTCTGCACTTCATCTAAAATTTCACCCTCTGCCTACGAACTAGTTTACATGATGTTGCATGATACAAATGGACACAGTCGGCGCTTGCGGCTTTTGAAGAAGGTGTTTTCCTGTCAGCATATTTTGGTCTCTTTTCTAATGTAAATTATATGACAAGAATGTAACTTCACTGTGTAGCACAAGGGTCGGTGATCACTCTCTTCCAAGGAATAATGATACTTGGATACAAGATGACCTGATGCATAGTTTTTACATCTTTTTGTTGGGGGGGGGTTAGCTTGTGCTGAACCCATTTTTTATCTATGTTGACAAAATTCAGATAGGTCAAAGAAAAGAGTTGGCTTATATATTGGCTGGGGCT
>CAESWR010000231.1:466255-487749 GCA_903171835.1 Mullus surmuletus | reverse complement strand
TGTAAAAACACACCAAAATGTGATGTTTGTCAAACTGCCCACCTAACACTTTTTTTAGAAGATTTAATAAAATCAAACCTGTCTGCCTGTTAACGGTGTTGCCGTCTGCTGGCATTCGCTGTTGTATCTTGACACTGCACTTCTCTTATTGATGGTAATGTTCAAAATCTGGGAAATCTAAATCTATAGACTGGATTTGCACTTGTGGCAGTTTGATGACAACAAAGGCTGTCATGGAGCAGAATGGATGATGGGGGGGGGAAATAAGCTTGCAATCAGGTCCACCTCCAATGCCTGTCGATCTTACTTGTCAATACGCGAGAAGTCCCATAAAGAGAGAATAAAATGGAGAAGAGCCAACTTGATGAAGACCCAATGTTTCCAATATTTCTCAAAACCGCCCTGATAAGCATGCATCTGTACTCACTGGTTTCATCCTCTTCACTTTCATGTTCACCTCAACCTTCAAAAAAGCTTAAAGCATATAGCATATATGCGTAGATATATGCAGCATGTGCTGCAATATCCCAAACTCACTTGGAAAATTCACACAAATGAAAATGCCGCTGTTGTTGCTCTTATTTGTCTTGCAGAGCTCACGTTCTGCTCTCCTCCTCCTCCTCTCTGTCCTTTTTTTCTCCTTCACACACTTTTTAATTATTTCCCTGCCACATTTCCGTATAGCCAGCCATCAGATTAAATGGGACGTGTTGAGGAGAATGGGTGTGATGTGTTGAGTGGGGTGTGCGTGCGTGTATGTGGAGGTGTGTGTGTGTGTGTCTGCCTTCCAGTATGCATCCGCTTGCATGTTTCCGTGCACGCAGATGTGTGCGTAAGCTTGCCGTTGTTGTCACTGTGTGTACGTGTGCGCATGCATGAGAGGGATGTCCTCGTACCCCTACACAGAGTGATGAAAATGTCATTTTATCAACATGTTCTGACAGAAGAGCTCAGTGAATACTGATGCCTTCTGCTGCTCGGCACCACAGCCCTCCGATGGTGTGTATTGAAAGAGCCAGTAAACGGTTGTGAAGGCTGATCTCTGCAGGTGTTGGAGGCCTGCGCGTCCTTTTGATGGAAACAGCAAGGATGAGCTGTCATGTGTTTGGTCAAAGCTGTCCCTCCGCATTTACAAAGAAGAAACCTTTCACTGTGGAATACACAACAGTGAGAAGCTCAGCTGCACTGTTTCAAGACATGCTGTCAGAGAATTATCCCGGAAAAAACCACACGGCAGATATAATTTGGGCCAACAAAAACACCCAAGTCATCATCTTTGTGGGAATAGTTCACTCATATTTGTCTAAAAGTGCTCTCTTTTTGTATTTGGTATTATACACACAATCTGTGTCGATGCAGGTGGTTCGTGGAGAAGGCGGTGAAGTTGCTGAAACGGAGAAGGACAAATGCAAAAGATTTTCTCAGCTAATGAAATCGAGATTACCGTGATAAAGGTGAAGGAGGAAGACACGTGTGCAAAATTGATTGTCAGCCCAAGATGAGGGGATGCAATTACTGGACCAATGGGCTGGACCAGTGGACCATTGAATATTTCCAAGAAAGCTCTAATGTCAATCAATAGCGGGTTGTGTAAAACAGCATCTCAATCAGAAACCACACCCACTTGATGGATGATGCCAAAGACACCTTGAATGTTAAATTGGTTTGACACATGGATTTAAAGGAGGAATTCAGTTTCAAATTTTTAATAATGTTTTGGTTTCCCCCGTTAACCTTCAGGATAGTGCATTGTCAGAGAAACACTACAGAAATAGTCCGGCTCCCATTGTACCATTTGTTGAAAATTGTAATCACTCTTTACCTCTTATGTTTTTGCCACAACATGAAAAAATATAAATTTTTGAAAATGCTCAAAGCTGACATTTTCCCTACATCATAAATAAGATGCTGCTGCTCTCCGGTTTCCCTTGGCATCCTACCCACATTGCCAATATTGCTGAATCAAGCACTATGAGCCGCTTTACATCCCCTAATGAGCATCAGCAGCGCTCGTCTCCTACCACACACATACACACCCATACGCACACACACACATCAGAAATGCAAACACAAACACATGACTGTTAAAGAGGGGAACATATTGATTGATTAATTCCGGTCTCTGTGACCCTTGGGTCTGAGTCGATATGTAGCTGATGATCGGGACTGGTCGAGGCCTCGGCCACTCCTGCTCATAAACCCTCAGTAGAAACATCAGATTACAGAGACGTGAACAAGTCATTTCTGCGCCACCCTGCCCGCCTGATTTGATTTTAATAGGGTCATTATCTTTCAGATTTTTCACTCTGAAGCAGAGCAGCTTCATCATTTCTTTCAAATGCTTCACTTGTGAGTAAAGCCCTCCAGCACTTATTGAGAAGTATCGAGTTTCCTTTCTGTAGTGGACCAATAAATTAATAAACTGGAACTTTACTAATGTCAAATCTGCATCTGAATGCATCTGGGGTTTAAATGACATAAACAGCCTGCCTATTAATACATACAAACGTGCTATGGTCCAGTATAAACCAGCATTAACATGCCTCTGGGGGGATTGGATCACAAGTGGACAGCGCTGAGGTGTGTCCGTTTTCACCTGGCATTAGAATCTGTCTCCACATGTGCCTCATGTGGGACCTCACCTCTGTATCATTTGCACTGTATGCAAATAAACACAGAGCCTAGATGAATTGTTTCTGTAAAGATCAAGTCAGCAAACAAATTAATATATTCCAATGCTGACACAGATGAGTAGAGTGAGTGGTCTGTCAGTGTGACCCAGGATGGACACCTACTTACTCAGAATATGGGATTTTCTAGAACAGAACACCTGTGAATTTGATGGATAATCGAATGTCAGTGTGCCCTTTGTGTGTTTTGCCTGCGTTCACACGTTTACTTACCCAGAGCTGTGGTTCTGCATATGTGATTGGATCGCAAAATGTTCGTCTGAAGCCGTGTCCAAAATCACTCCTTACTCCCTGTGTAGGGCCTTTTACAGTGAGTAGCCATTTTGTAGAGGTGTCTAGATGTTCAGTAAGATTTATTATACCCTATATAGTGCCCTGATAATGTCCCACAATGCATTGTGAAAAGTCGTGTACAACTGATGGTCACCCACTAAGTAGTGTATTTACCATCATGCATTCTGCGTCTCAAGTGCAAAAAAGGAAGATGCTGAATTGTAATGAATAGAATCACACACACACACACATACACACACGAAAGGTACAGCTCTAAATTACTTTAGTAAGGTTGCTCACAACTGAAACTTGAATCTTTGATTAACTGTGTTAGTGCGACGCTAGTGACATCATTAACAGCCCTTTATAGTGTCCGAAAGTTGTTGTGGATAAGGTGGCTGCATTCCTCTACATAGTGAAACCCTTCGTAGTGATTAAGGAGGAGCGACTGAGGGAACGACTTCGGACCAAGCATGGTTTGGGCCACTGTGTGTCAAATGGGCCTGAAACAATGTTGTCATTTGCCGTGTCCAAAATCGCTACCTACACACTATAGAGCCTATAATTATAAGTAGCCATTTTGCAGCAGTCTGCTAGAGCACCAAAAAAGTAGATGCTGAAAAATAATGACATAATCACAAACATGTAAATAGTGGATCATTTTGGACACAGCCTTTGAAGTCAAATGATATCACAAGAAGCCTTAATTTAGACAGAATTTAGAATTATGAGGTGTGTGATTACATCCCTTGTGACACTGACGTAGCCATGTAATGATGCCTCTGTGTACGAGGGGCCACAAAGAGGGCAGGTGAAGAGCAGGTTGAGGACTGAGACAGGCTGGGAACAAGCTCATACAGTGAATGCACCGTCCAAAGAGGAGGGCACGCGGGGTAAAAGGGCTGGTTGTGAGAGCAGAGGAGGAAGGTGGCGATAGTGGTGCTGCTGGGCCTCTGATATCCAAACAGCTGTCAGCAATTTGGCCCCGCCACTCATCCAGCTTTGAACATTCTGCTTCAGCTGCTGAAATGCAAAGTGTGCATGTCAGCGGGCTGTGTGTTTGTGCGCTTGTGTGTGTTAACATGTGTGTCTCTGAATGGGCACATTTATGGGCATACAAAGAGGATATTTGCATTCTAAAAGTGAATCTAAGGTCGACATATATGCAAATATGTTGGATCTTTCATGTGAATGAATTCGTTTTGGCACGGTTTTAACCTCCTTCACCTGTTTATCAAAGGGCAGCTGGCCATGAACATGTGTTTAGTGTCACAATCCTGGTATCCCCAGCTGCTTTTGAAATAAATGTAATGACATAATTGAGGAGAAGGCAAACAGTTGTCGATGGATGTCTGCAGTCATTTGCTTAAAGTTTCACAATTATAATCATTTTGTATTTTCTCTCATATATGTGCACTACATAGGCCAGTGCAAGAAGGCAGCATGTCACGGCCCCTGAGCACATTGTTTTTTTTGTTTCGTTTTGTTTTGTTTTCTGTAATACTGCAATGTTTTCTGCCCTCCATATCTCCACTCCAAACCCCCCTTATACAGTTTCCCATCTCTTTCCTTTCCTCCCAAGAGATGTTTACTTGAACAAGACTGTTACATGTTGAGTCGTGTTTGTCTCTGTGGGATTTCTTGACATGATGATGTCCGACATTTAGAGTCTCAATCTGAGCCTGCTAGGGGCGAAAAACAATTACTTATAGCGACCAAACGTTTCCTTGGCACATTAGTAGATGGTCATTTCCAGCGGTTAAGATGAACAGATATATTGGATAATGAGTCATTTCCAGCTTTACCGAAATATCTTGAATATGAAGGAATGGCAGGAGATGATTAGGGCAAAATTTGGATTCTATGGAGATTTAAGTTGCCTATCAAGTTGTTGCAAGTCACACTTGTGGTGTGTGATGTGAAACCCTTTGATGTACCCTGTATCTTTAATTACGCACAAACAGCAGTTTTACAAAGATCAGCTCCATGGGAACTGGCGTAAATAACACTAGAAGGTGTCTTTAAATCTGTTTAGAGCTACAGTTTATTCAATCATCGTGTCTTAGAAATGCAAATCATTTTGGGTACTTTTTGAAATGCTAAAAAGGGGAAGAGCTCAGAAATACTTCCCACTGTCCCCAAACAAAGGACATCGATGAGAGGTCTGGAGTTACTGCAGAGAGGATCTCTAGGTTCTAAATTGGTCCAGCAATTTCCCCTGTCGCATGTTGAGTGATAATAGTGAGATCAGCCTGTGGTCAGCCAAATAGTTATGGGAGAATAGAAATGTTCCAATCTGTTTTATTGTTCCACCCCTATCAGCAAGTTTCCACCGTTTCAGTGAGACAGAGTAAGAAAGATGGAGGAAGATCGAGAGAGAAAGAGAGAGAGAGAAAGCAGTGGTCTTCTATGGACAACCACCGGCAGCCTCATTAAATTAATTGTTTGGTAAAATGTAGGATTTTTTGGCTAAGAGGATTCTCTCTTCAATTTGTAATTTGGATGGTTTCCAGTTTATCTTTCCGCTCGCCAATCGATTACAGTGACACTTTTAACTGCGAAGAGCCCGAGGTGTATCACTCAAACCAGGCCCATCCACGAGCTCCTTGCGTGTGTGTGTAAACTGTGTGTGTGTC
Source organism: Mullus surmuletus (assembly GCA_903171835.1). Classification (NCBI taxonomy): domain Eukaryota; kingdom Metazoa; phylum Chordata; class Actinopteri; order Syngnathiformes; family Mullidae; genus Mullus; species Mullus surmuletus. Next base: position 482,150 of record CAESWR010000231.1, on the reverse strand, counting down.
GGCATGTTTTAGACACACCAATGGAGCTGAGGGCTGCTGCCTCGGTGGTAATGAATGTCAAGAGGCGTACGTTAATAAATTAGCCATGCGTGTATTTTACTTTATTAATGGTCTCAGAGGCAAATCACAACCTCTTTAATGCATTTCACTTAGTGTAGCTTATGGGTGCATTTCATAAAACATGGCAGCTTTTTAGACACTTATTCTGGGTGCAAATTTATCACCCTCTCTGCTTCCTTTCATGCCCCTCTCTTCTCTCCTTTTATTTTCTTTGCATATGTTCCCTTCATCCGCTGCTCTTCCCTGGTGAAGATTCTCTTTTTTTCCTGAATGAAACGTGTTCACTCAGCAATTTGTTCCCAATAAATTTCTTGTTTTGACATAGGTGAGCAAAGATGCGAAGCAAAGCTCAAAGCTCAAAGCATTTACATTATACATAATAAACACAATTAACCAACCTCTTGATTTAAATTCATAATCATAAAATCTCATTTCTGATGTTCCCTGTGTTAAGCGTTTCGAAAACAAATTGTAATGAGCTCATATTTTCTTGAACACTGAACAGCATAAAGATAATTGCTCATTTTCCACTGTTTTTCTTTTTTAGTAAGGAACAACATAAGTGAAGGTTTCAGAGACTGATAAAATAATCATAACATTTATTTCCAATACTATATGCACCATTAATATTAAAACTGATTTCATCATCTTCATTTAACACAAACATCAAACAACATGTGAACTAAAGGAAAGTTCACATGTTAATTTTCAGCATCTTCGTCTTCATCTTCTTTAGGTTTTCTAACTTCGCTTCCCGCTTCTAAACGTTTCTTCATCTTGTGTCTAACGAATGTCGAATGATGGTTGACGGCGAGGAACAAATTTGAAATTCGAAATGCAAATGCAATTATATAGCAAAGTCGGCATTTTTCAATAGCCCACCGGTGGCGAATGGCCTAATTGTTTTACTCGCCAAAACATGTTTTTCAGAAGCAAGTGGCGAGTGCTAATTGTAAGCCCTGCCCATACTGTAGATCTGTGTAACTCACCTATCCTGATTCAAGGAAGTGTTGCTGTGAAGACAGTGTTGTTGCTGCAGAAAATTAAACAATTAGAATAAAAGAGAGATGACTCGAGTGTTTGGCCATAGAGAGATATTGTCCCGCCACTTCTTGAAAGGAATCTGGACTTGTGACATTATTTTCTTGGTCAGCTCCATGAAAGATCGATGACTTTCGAGTGCTCAGAGTGTTCTTGATGAGTAAATGTTGAACTTGCATCTGCATGGTTGCAGAATGTAAGATTTCATATTCGCTTTGGCCAAAACAGAAAAAAAAAAAAGCAATTGTTATTCAGTGTTGCGCAGAATCATCCAAGGGTTTAAAAACACACTAGTGGATTGTGTAACTGCAGAGGTGTGGCCGTGCAGGATAGCCACCTTTAAATTTCACCAACAGGAATTTCTTTGGGGACATATCAAAGATCAGCTGTGAAAACCATTTTTAAAAAATGCAAAGAAGCTGAAACAGAAACAGTAAAACCTGTAATCAAACCATCTATTTCTCCCCAATCTCACATCTTTCCAACTGAGCTGCTTCCCCTTTTGTCTCGCTCTCTAATCTCACACCTCAGGAGTACTTTCTTCCTCCCTCGCCGCGCTCCCTCCTTGCGATCCTGAAGGTCAGCACTTGGTGAGTGATCTCCCATTCTGCTGAGTCCACCAAACAGTGGAGCAGAGCGACCTGGCCGGCCACTGATGTCCATAAACCAAACGGGGAATGACAGGTGTCGCTGGGTCCCCTCTTCGCCTGCCCACTTCCCCTCCTTCCCCCCCGTTTTGTGTTGATTTATGGTTTATTGTTCCTTTGTCAAGTTTCAAGGTTGCTGCTAACGCGGGCCAAAGAAGGCCCAAGGAGTGTATGTGTGTGTGTGTGTACGCGCATTGGGGGTGTCTTAACGTCTTTCAGAGTACCTGCTAGGGAGACATCGACACTGCTGTTGCCGCCACTGCTTCTTTTGTCACAAAAAAAATCTTCGAATGAGCCTCAGGGTCCCTAATTCTAATTCAAAGAGCCCCCCAAATCCCCCTTTCCATGAATCATGAACTACATCATCAGTGTGAGAGGTGTAACTAATCAATACCGGCGGTGTCAGAGGTTACTATTATCCCTGCACCTTTGGAGAAGCTTTGAGGAACTGCTCTCATGTGTTGCTGCAGGACTAGGATCTTTCAGCATTTTTTTTTTCTTTCTTTAGCAAGATCCCCACCTCAGCTATTTTCTATTTTTCCATCCGACGTCCTGATTTTTGTATTAGCTAATTGCACTGGGAGACAGAAAATAGAAGAGCATTAAAACAAAAACACATGCACACTGCGGCAGACGAGGTTCCTCCCTGAACTGTAGTCAATCCATCACGGGGCTCCCAGGGGAAAAGCAGACATCTAAATAGAAATTAGCAGGACGCTACCCGGCAGTATAGATCTTTCTGCTCCGCCGGTGGAGTCGGGCAGCGGATGGTGGGTGGGAGAGAACAGGGAGGAGGAGGAAAACCTGGGTTCAATTAGCTTACAATTTACCTCTGCTGGAGTGTGTGTGTGCTCTGGTGGCATTCAGTTTCCAAAGGATCTTAGTTGTTTCCTTGATCTCTATACTACTAAATGGAAACTGTCAGGGCATTAACATCTGTGATGGGCATCAGGAGAAGAGTGTGTGGCGAGGAGGATTGTGTGTGCGTTGATGCGTATGTTTGTGTGTGTGTGTGTGTGTGTGTGAGTGTATGGCAGACACTCTGCCCAGACATGCATACAAATGTGCATTGCAGGCTTGTATTGGTGCAGAGAGCTGTCATTAGGGCTTTGATAGAGTGTGTGTGCGTCTGTTTACGCCCATGCATGCTCATGAGAACACACCTCAGTGTGTGTGGCACACAGTGTACCTCACTTTTTCTTTTTTTTTAACAAAGGCCCAAAATGACATGACAGGCTATGTCTGTTTGAGAGGGGAGGACGAGGAAGAACAAGAGGCGGTGAGTGTCTTTGTGATATGTAAATGCTCGGCCATGATGCATTTCACGGTGTGACGCTGTGTTTGATCTGCGTTTATCATCGCATCAAGGATGCTCTGGCAGCTGTTCTACAATTGTAACTGTATTTAAGTGTGTTGAGACGGGAGGAGGATTTCTTTGGGTGAAGATGAGATCAAACTGTTTTAGAAAGACTGAGACCAGTTTTATGGATGCTGCGTTCCCAGATTACTCAGAACTCGGGATTTTATGACCTCCCTTTGAGGAGCATCAACTCGGAAAACTCTTAGATTAAAAAGAATAAAATACCCAGTTTTCATTGACAATCAGTTGTGTTACACCCGACAACAAGGGAGCACCCACAAATGTTTAAAGAATGCGGTGAAATGAATTGTATAATTGTGATTTTACCTTGTAAATCATTTTTTTCTCCTCCTTTCATTTCAATGCCAGAAGGCTTGCCTCCTCTTGTAAACACAAGAAAAAAAGTTTGTCCCAGTCCGCCATGTTTTTGAAGACAGAACCCAACTGGGAAATTTGGAGTTCCGAGTTAAGAACGCAGTATTAGTCCGGGTGGTTGTGCCATTAAAAGGATTTACCGCTTCAATACTTCTTAAATATAAGCATTATTTCTTGTCTGCAATTATTGGACACACTGATTAACGCAGGTGTGCTTGACTCCTGCAGTCAAGCACACCTGCGTTAATCAGTGTCTAATAATGATAGACAGGAAACAAAGAGCGTGGTTTATATTTAAAGGCCATTGGTTGAGACTTCAGTTGGCTCCTCTGACTTCTCATCCTGCACCATCATCAGGTCAAAACTGTTTGCTTGCTTTATGACGCACGAGCCTAGCCAGCACTCTAAAATGTAACTTTCACGTAATGCTAATTAGCAAATATTAGCAGGCTAAAATGATGAGCAAGGTAAACACTACACCTGCTAAACATAAACATCTTAGCACTGCCACAGAATTTGTCTCATAGAGAAGTCCTTGTGACTGGATTTCTGGAATGAAAATTATCAAGATAAAATGAAGAAAGTGGGACAGTTACAGGTTAATTTCTTTTTACGTGTTTATTCAAATTCATCCAATAATAATAACAAAGTGTTATGGGAAGGAGCTGAAAAAAAGTGATGTTAATGAAAAAAAGGCCTTCATATTTTCACGTGCATCGTCGGCGGCACCACTGGAGACGCATTGCATGATTGGATATCCACCACTCATGAGTGACCATGGGATGGTCACTACTTTTTGCAATGCTTTATGGGAAATTTTTAGGCGCATTTGTAGGGCGTTGAATTTGATCACTAAGGTTTTGGACACCACTACAAAATGGCGTGGGGGCAATTTCGGACATGCTCACTCTCGCTTCCTACCCAGCTACCGTAGTAACCACTGTCCAAGTCAACATGCAACATTTTTTTCTCAATCATAAAATGCTGAAATCGGGGACATTTTCAGGGACAGCTTAAAACATGGACAGGTCATCCAAAACTCCTGTCCTCGGGGATGTCTGGTCACCTTAGCGGGTCCCTCTAATGCAGAAATGTTAATCTAGGGTCTGAGAATTTCAAACAATATATCAGGAGTGTAGTGTTACACCTCTCCCTTACGGCAACAGTTTCCCTGAGTGACAGCTGTGAGAGGTCAGCTCTCAGCCCACCATCTGCTGCGCACTGATTTTCTGGGACCAGCGACAGAGTACTGACAACTTTTCACTCATTTACAACGAGTGAAACAACTAGTTATCAAAGCCTTTTTGCTGCGTAAAGAGCGGGGACTCCTATCACGTTGCTTCACGCAATATGAATCGATTTCACACATCAATCACAGGACAGTATTTTCGCACGGGTAACAGCAGGACAGCACCTATTTCCATCTGAGCCGCCGTGCTTCCCCAGGTGAAGTAGTTAGGCATCATTATTAGCAACACCTGTTTTTTTCCCGCCACGACGAGTCAACACATATTTGCTCTGACAGTTTACCTTGTATCTTCTTATTCACTTCCTTCCTCGTTCCATCTCCCTTTTTCCCTCCTTTTCAGTTTTTATTCCCTGCTTCCTTCAAGTCTGCTTATCCAGACCCCTCCCCCCCCCCTTGCTGTTTTCATATTCCCATCCATCACTTCCTCTGTTCTTGTTACTTCTCCTCTTAATCCTCACCATCTCCTTTCTTACAATCCCTTTAACCCACCCTCATCACCCTTTCCCACTTTTTCCCCCCTTAAATTTCCTCTGGAGTCAGCGATGCTTCCTCCCTCCCCCCTCCCCCCTCCCCTTTTTGAAATGTGCGTGTGAGACATGCAGCTCTGCAACAGTCTTTCCTGAGTTTTCCAGGTCACTCTCTCCCTAAAGACGAATCAACCTCTGGCTTCCGTCTCTTGTTCTCTTCCACCTCACTCTTGTTAAGCGTCCTTCAGACTTTTTGCGTGACCGTTTGAGGTGGGAGTTTACGAGAGGTAAATTCTTAAAGCGATGTTATTTGGCAACCCTGCTTGACTTTGTTAGAGAAGCTATATGTCCTCACTTGTTCTACTGGGAGATTAAGTCATTGGAAGAGGTGGCACTTCAATCATGTTCATGGTAATCTAAAAAAATGGGCCTTCTTTTTGCACAATATTGTCAGAAAATGGATTACAAAATACTTCGACATAGCTCGATTGAAAGTATTTTCCATACATTCTAATGTGTTAAAACATGCATGATAGCGTGTCCACAAAGCAGAGGGGCGCCACCCTTGGCGGGCTTCCAGTAGCTGGCCAATCAGAAGAAAGTGGGCTGCCATGGAGGAGAGGTCTTAAAGAGACAGGAGCTAAAATGGTCCATGAGGGATGAAACATAAAGCTAAAGAGCCAGTGTAAAAGGAATTCATTTTAAGTTTTTTTTTTTTTTCTTTATACTTTAAATCATGTGAAGGGATCTGGCAGAGTACCAAAATTTATTAAAATCAAGAGCTGGAAATGCATAAAAGCTCCCCTTTCAGACATAAATTTCAAGATCCAGCACTTCACTTCCTTAACGATCCTTAAGAATAGCAACGCTGTGCTTCGAATAAGAATTTGAGTTTAATGTGTTAAGGGGAAAAATGGCAAGAATTGAAAATGAAGAATCTATTCATCCACCAGAATCAATTTTCAAGTTTTACCACTGCAAAAACAAAAAAAAATCAGAGATTTCAAATACCTCATTTCTACACTTGACCATGATCTTAACCATCCAGAACTATCTTTGCATCTCCCTTCTTGCGGTGTAAGTGGATATAGTGGTGTTGGGATCTAACATGAGCGGTTTGCTTTTGTTAGGCATGCATCCAATGGACTCCTCCCAACACGGACATTGCTACTATATGCAAACATCATCCGATTTCCTCCTCTGCATTTCCTCATAATAACTGCAGTCACTGGAGGGCTTCTATCACTTGTATATAGGTCATTTTGGGACACTTCCCTTAACAACTGATTCGGTCATTTTCCTAGGAGGACAGCCTGCTTGTTAGACCCCCAAGAAATATCTAGTTATTTTGTCCGGCCCCTGCAGAGAAATCACACAAAATATAAACCTTTTTGCCTTTCGATTGTTCTGTGCCGGTGCATCTTCACACATGCTATAAAAACACTTAACTTTTGATTTTGGTGATCTGTTTTTCCCTGTTGTGCTCGCTAACTTCAGTTTTTTTCTAACTAGTGGTCAAAATGTCATCATACATCATTAAAATGAGAGGCAAGAAATGGCACAGAATGTCTTTGTGCTCCTCTGTGACTGTGAGCGAATGGATGAGTGCTGCAGCATGGGGAGGAGCAGACCCAAAGCACAGGGTTGATCAAGGGGCATCTCAAATTTATGCTCCCCTTTTTTTTTTTGCCTGTGTCTCTCTCTCTCTCGGCCACATACATCCGTACACACGTTAGTTGGAGTTTGGGACAAACAGAGCAACTGAGGGGAAACCCAAATGTCAAGAGAGGAGCAATTTTATGCATAAGTCCACCTTGACACGAGAGCACCCCTGCAGAAATAATTGATTTTCATTTTGGTGAACTGCTGGGTGCATCGTTCCGCAGTCTGTTTGTTGGCATCTACATATCAGGTCATGCACCAGTGATGACTGAACACAGTACAAAATGTTACTGTACTGTACTGAGAGTTTGCTAACTTGTGAAGGAAATGTTTTTTAAACAATTTTGCCATTTCTTTGCCTACTTGCTTCTTGCTGTCGTGTTAAATGTTGCAAGCCAAGAGCATAATAACCTAAAGTAGCTAAGAAATCTATTTAAATATAGCATTATCCACAAACAGATATTGAGCTTCAGAGACTGACGTACTCTTGAAAATAAGTTAATTCACTCGACTGTTTATATTTGATTCAATTTTGGTTTAACACAATCAAATGACTAATGCATGATTGCTAATGTCATTTCTCAAAGTGTCGCCAAAGTGTAGATTTCTCCAACGATTATCCAGGAGTCATTGATTTTAATTTTGCTTTATTGGTGAGATACTTAAGCTGCCAAAATATTTAAATAAGGAGAGGTAGAGATTTTGGCAAATAGACTATATCAATGTGAAACATCTTCATAAAGTATCGGCCAATATGGAGACAGGACAGGATCACCAGAGTGTAGATGCAGCAGATGGTTTAGGAAAAACTCCCGAGTCTCTGTGAATGTCATGCAAGAAGTGACTGCTGCAATAGTTGGTACAGTACTAAGTCAGAGACAGAACTGCAAAAAATATCAAAACTTGTAAACAGGGATTGAGTCGAGTGATGCTGTTAGAATAGTTAAACCTCTCATAATTTTGAAAAGTGATAAAAAGAACAAATATCAGAATTTTCTCTGCAGAAATACAGGCTAAAAAAAGTTCTCAGTGGCAAACAATCATGTCATCAATACAGAAGACTAAAGAAAAACAGTATGTGAGACGCCCTGCCTAATTTTGTTCGGCAGGTGACGTCAAACTAACGCATTGTAATCTACACCTTGCAGCATGATGTTACATGTTAGTTATATTTCAACACGATATCTACATTACCACAGATTAAGTTTAAGAGTTTAGGAGCAGCAAGTTTAAGAGTTAAGGAGTTATAAGTTTAAGAGTTTAGGAGCAGCCAGAGCTCATTCAGAACAAAACAAACGATTTCCTCCTCAGGAAAAAAGCAGGGTTCGGCAAGAAGGAAAATTGTTTTGGTCACCCTTTTTTCAATAGTAAAAACGAATAACTTCTATCTACCCTGAACCAGTGGAAATAAATGATGCCTTGAAAGTTGATGCAAACAATGGGTGTAGGTTTCTGAACTTTTGCTGATAAGCTCTCTGTCAATACAGCAGTCGGAAGCTGCATTTGGATATTTCACTTCAGGAAGTTATATTGTCAAATCATAATGGCCTGCAAAAGGCCATTAACCAAGTGAGACGAGCTGCTAGAAACCTCCACCGCATCGGTCTTCCTTTGGAGGAAGTGCAAAGAAAGCTGAGGCATCAGTGAGGACACTTTTCTCCTGCTTTAATAGGCTCTGGAGGAAAACTGGAGAAAGAAAAAGAGATCCGGCAGGCCCGAAGCCAGGACACAATCATAAGACAAATTTCTCTGGGTGAGTAGGGGTCGGAACTCACCTGCTCACCCATGAGCCAAGATCATTTTTCAAATCCACCCCGTTGTAGCTTTAACTCGCAAATGCAGCAGAATGTTGCAGTGATGCTACAACACAAAGGGATGAATCAGAGCAAAACAAATAAAGAATAAGATTATCTTGATTATGGTCAATATTGGTCCATTGACAGTCTCATACCATCTCTAATGTACTGTGACTTTCCAATACTTTTTCTTCATTAGGCATCAGACTATCAACTATATTCTGGAACCGCATGCATGTGCCCCGATGTCGAGGTGCTCACAGGTACATCCACTTGTCATTATCTCATATTTTTTGTTTTTTGTCCTTTTATAATGGCTGTAAGTCAGACATTGAGCCCAAAAAAAGCGGTTCGTGTCTTTTTCCGCACTCTAAAACACAGACATAAGCACACATTAGTCTGTGGGTTTACATGGTGACATTGGCTCCGCCCCTTTACTGACAGGCCTTGATCGGTAAGAATCAATAGCTGAATCCGGGAGCCAACAGAGGGTTCGCGTCGGCCAGAGTCAGCTCCTTCTCTCTCCTTGGCTCTCGCTCTGTCATCTGCTTTCACTGTGTTTCCCTACACATGCACACTCTCTCTCTCACACAAACACACGTACACTCACACACAATCAGAAGTACTTTGACATGCTTTGGTAATCTGAGGAAAAACCTGCTCTGTGAAGTACTTAGTCTTACTTTGGGTGAGGTGATTAGTTGCAGCCTCCCTCTACTGGCACTGCAGCCTTACTACAGAAGGGAGGTGCGAGTGAAACACCGCTTGAGTTTTAATGTGCTTAAGAATTAGAAATGTGAAACTAGAATTGCTCAGTGAAAATGCTCATTTTAAGGAGCATATAATGGGGGGGAAAATTGACCTTGCAGTCAGACCAAAACAAGTGAAAAATGTCTGTAAGAACGTACACCTGATTCAAAAGATCTAAAAGTGAGCGTCAGCCAGCAGGACAGCCTATTTGTATTTTTAACCTGTATAGAGCATAGCTGGTTGAATCCTGTCATGTCAGATTTCCGTGTTCATGATAGATGCCTTGTCTCCCTCTGGCTCCGGGCATGTAGCCGAGGCTCGGTGGAATTCCTCTGTCTGGTATTCACAAGTCCCTCTTTTTTTTTTGACGGCATATCCATTTTCCTCTCATTCCCTTCAGTCCCAGCATACCTGTCCGTGCAGCGCTCCATCCATCCCCATTATCCGCCTTAATGTGGCAGATACCCGCCTGCGTATCTCGGAGGAGAGAGAGTAGAAGAGGGGGTGAGGGGGACGAGGGGGTTACCACCAGGAAGGCCTTTGAAACCAGGGCTTCCATATATAAACAAAAATGTAGGGATCCGTGTTTGCGGAGTGAGAATCACAACGTGATGCTGCTGTTTGTGACTTCTGAACTGCGGGAAAGAGCATTCCTCCTGCCTGGAACCTGAAACAGCACATTTTCTGTGTAAAATCGTAAAGGTACAAATTATAATCTTAAAAAAAAAAAAGAAGCTAATCAAGCTACAGTCAAACTTATCCTTGTGTGTTAATATATTAATACAACTTGTAATGGCAGTTCCACACCTAACCTGTTTGGTTTGGGTTAGATAAGGTCTATGGTCTATGGTCTATATCTGGTTTTAAGCTGTTATAACTTTCACAAAGAATTTACTGCAAGGGATCAATAAAGGAACTATCTATCTATTTATCTATCTATCTATCTATCCAGCAATTGATTTCAATAGATTTTTTCTTCTATATGTGGCAAATCCTAAAAACCATTATCTCTTGAGACTTCTCAACCACACTCTTTGCTTATAAACACCTGAAAACAATGGCCCGTTGCAGAAAAAAAACTCATATCGACAAAATCAGTGTTGATGCGTGCTTTACATCGACACTGGGGCAAATATAAAATAATATAAAATATATAAAACTCCACCTGCAGTCAGTCATGTTTGCGTCCTTCATGGGATTTCTCTGACCTTTTATCTTGGACTTTTGAAGGCGTCACATACCTGTGAAACAACAACAAAAAAACAGTGTGAGCAAATGTCTATAAACAAAGAGCTTGATGAGTGTTAGATACCAACAGCGCACCAGTCAAACACACACCCCATCAGGTCACAGTGCTGAATTTCCTCCAGGAGTGAAACCGCTCATCATCAGTTATTTCTTCACGAGCACTTTGTGACACCAGGGAAGATAAATAAGCAGATTAGACAGTTAAGTGCAGTATGACATGCCGCACTGATGATGCAGCAAAGCAAACCAATCATCCACTGTGTTTTATGATTATATAATATATGCCATGTAAGCGCGATTTTAAAAGCTGAGCCGCTAATAAATCGATCTTCTTTTTTTTAGGACAACCGGGAGCAATCTTAAGAAGCAATATAGGCAGAGACATCAATACAGGAGCACGGAAATATCCAGTGATAATCAGAAACAGAGGGTCACCATGCTTGTATCACAGTCTATGTTCTTTGCCATACAAGTTGTGACCCTGCGGCATTTTACTATCCTTTTGGTCCCATATAATGCTCAGTTATCTCTTCAAGATTTATTTGTTTGGAAACACTTCCCCACGTCCATATTGTGGTGATGATGCAGGGAGACATAACTGAAATATCCAATATTGTTGTTATTAGTTCAATTGTTGAAATAGCAATGATTATCTTTATTCCCCTTTGTTCTGTTCATTGTTTGCTCAGGATGGATTTGTTTCTGTAGCTGTGAAGCCCACAGTGCAAATGTCAATAATAATTACAGCAATTTTTTGCAATCGAGTTATTGTACCACTATGCTCAGACAAAAATGATCGTTAAACTGATATGTGAGACTTATTATGCAAAAAAAAAAAACCGTAGGAGAACAATGACAGGTTTTCATTATTACTATACAGTGTGTAATACATCATACACATATCATGTCTAAAGACTGTTGCAAAAAGATGGTGCTGGAACAATGAAAAGAGGCTGTGTTGAAGTTTTTGTTTTTGTTTTGGGGAGGCTTTTTCTTGAAAAGACAGATTTAAACTGACTAAGGCTGACCTAATTCAGGCTGGTTCCAAACCATTCACATTGGAAATCACTTTGTAGTACCTTGGCAGAGCAAAGATTCTCACAAAACAGAGTTTCCAGGATCAACACGGCATCAACCTTTGGTTTATTTGTTTTTTTTTTAAAGAATCCCCCAATCTAATCTAATAAGTGATCAGATGTGCTGTAGCGTCACTTCTCCGCACCCGCAGACGTTGGCATCAGCAATAAAAGGAGGGATTTATGACGGGAAGAAGACAGAGGCCTTGCAAGAGAAGGGAGCGCCGGTGTCTTCATCCGAGGGAGGAAAAGCTGACGGCAGAGTGAGCGGCAACGTCGAGAGGAGTGAGGAGGGAGAGATAGAACGAAGGAAGATGGGAAGGAAGGAGGAGTGGAAAAACACTTAGAGAGATTAAACACTGTGGGATGAGCGAGGACTGGTTTTATGTGTGTCTGCAAAAAGTTCCCCCTTTGTGTGTGTGTGTGTGTGTGTGTGTGTGTGTGTGTACGTGTGGGAAAGATGGTGTTTTGGATCAGTTTCAGGTCCCGTCTAGCAATCCATTATGTATTAGTGGTGGGTCGGCCCTGTTTTTATTATATATGAAATCTATCATTAATGGACATCTAGAGGACTTCATAGGTATTCAATGAGAAAGACATCACTCCACTGTCAGCACTGAGAGTGTTTGCATCGGTGGCGCTCGGTGTTGTGGAACCAGGAAAAGGTGTTTAACTACCATTGTTGGGACAAAGAGTGATACTGGGACTGACTTATTCCATTCATCACGCGGTGACATCGGCAGGAACACACTCATCCACCAGGGCGAGTGTGTGTCTGTAAATGACAGGGCCCGTTTGGCATTAGAAAAAATCATGTTGAATTTAAAGATACACCAGACAAAACAAATATTGCATATTGTAGCTTTTGCTTTTCAACCAAGAATCCACAGTGCTAAGTTCTGGCGCTGTATTCGGTCATTGTTTCACTAGAGACATCCCTGTAACCCGCTTCACACCCTTCAGTTTTAGCTCCTAAATGTTGTCAATGGTAACAAGTCTGGAAGCACACGGGACATGGACAAGTTCAGCAGCATTTTTCTTCCCCAGATGAGCGTGGTGAACACGATAGCTGTCGGCATTTCGGCAACAAAAGCATTGAAAGCAGTCAACACTTGGTGTTATCTACAAAACGGTCGCGACCAGCATGGAAAGAAAATGGGTAACACATTGCGTTTTTAACTGGACTTGAGTGAAATGAAATAGAGGCAATAAGTTACTGATGACTATGATGGTGGAATGCGTTATAATTTCCCCAGACTGTTTTTATATCTTTTAATGTAAAAACCAATGTTACTTCTGCCAAGGAGGCTTTGTTTTCTCAATTGTCTCTTGGTCTCTTTGTTGCTTTTTAATAGGATTACGGAAAACATAATTAAATGGATTTGTCAGGGAATTATTTATGGATATTGGTGAGAAAATACCATTGAAATTGTTGCTTGAAATATGAAATGGTGGTTCAAAGTCAAATATGGGCCATGCCACGGGCACACTCAATGGTCATATGGTTTGATTACTTTTTCAAACACTGAGGCATCAGACAACATTCATTGGAAGTGTTTGTTGATGAGATCATTCTTAGTTGGTAATTTCAGGTAACGGATTAAATCCTAATCTATTATTTTCCATTTTTATGGAGGTTTAAGGCTTAATTATTGAGAATTATTAAGTTAGGGTGGGAATCTGCTCTTTGAGGGCCCATTGCAGTACGTATGTCAACCAACTAAGCACCCACACACACTCACACCAGCGGCTTTAATTCTCATGGACTGGAACTGAATGTAGGCGTATCACAATAGCGATGCGAGGAAAGGACAGCGGTGTACTGAGCAGTAGTTTTCATCATCGCTGCCGCTGAAGGAATTGAAAACGGGGAGGGTGACAATTACAAGGGGAGAGTGTGTGCGGGACATCTGTTGGAGGTCCTTACTATTCAGCGGTGGGAAGAAGAAAAAACAAGATGAGTAGGTTTTGCGAGAGCGTATCGATTGCGGCTCTGCCGAGGGAGAGTGAGGCTAAAAACTATTAGAAAATACCATCAAGCGCCTTAAAAGAACGGGCCTCGCTGAAGTTTATCATGGCTCATTGTTACCTTTGAGGCTATTGCACTTTGTGACAAGTCATATACTGAGGACCTAGAGGTTTTTCAATTATTCCAGCCAATTTGGAATAATGTAAGTGTGACCCGGAGCCGTTTACGATGAAGGCGTTATTGCAGGAGAAAGCAAAGACTGAGTGCAGATGGAGGCAAAATGCAGAGCAGGGTGTTTTTTTTACCCTTGGATTGCCCTAATTATACAGAGCATTGATTTTACAATGCATCCATGGATTGATTAGAAGAGCCCTGCACCTCCCTGAAGGAAGGAGGGCTTCACTCTCTGCTCTCCACTCGTCCTCTGCTCTCTTCTCCTTTAATTGCACCTGTTTCCCATCTTTGCTTTTTCTACCCCTGTCTTTTTCCTCTTTTCTCCTTTCGCAATTGTTTTCCTGATCCGTCCGATACGCGGAATCACAGAAACACGCACCTCTGCTGTGTCACCGCAACTTCTGGCGCTGCACTGGTCGGGACCCGTGTGTGATTCCTCCTGCAGACACATTAAACACAACATTGTTTGCAAATGACGCTGACCGCCTCATTTACTACGAGTCGTATTTGGTTTATTCTTTGTTTATAATCTTTTTTTTTTAAACCTCCACACGAACACCTGACTTACTTACAAAAGCAACACTGTCTATACCTTTAGGTTGTGTGTGTGTGGGTGTGTGCACCATCATCTCCATTTGAACAATTATCGCTTTTCCTTTCGATGACAGCAGATTTTTCACTCTTTCTGCTCCGTCCTTCACGCCTCTTTTACCACCTCTCTCTCTCCCTCTCTCTCTCTCACTCTCTCTCTCTGTGTCCCGCTCAGCGTGCAAGCGTCCTCCTTGGCCCTTCTCATCCATGTTCACCCAACTCCCCACTTGGCTCCAGAAAAAAAAAACACACACACACATACACACACTACCGCCCCATCTTCCTCCTCTCCTATCCCTCCTTTGTGTGTGTGCGTTTGTATATGTGTGTGTGTGTCTGCCATGAGGTGTTCCTGTCAGGCAGGAGGGAGAGCCAAGAGAGAACCCAATATGTAATGGAGGACAGAAATGCCGAGATGATGATGTTTATCTTATAATGAAGAGATGAATGTAGAGGTACACAGTCAGATTGGAAGGATCAATTGCTGTGGGCATCAGGGGAATGGTAGGGAAAAAAATTGTAGTGCGGGAATGGAGAGAGACGAGTGTGTTTAAAAATCAATTACACAGTAAATATGACACGAGTCAGCAACGACGCCCTCGGGGGAACCCAG
This sequence comes from Mullus surmuletus, assembly GCA_903171835.1. Taxonomy (NCBI): domain Eukaryota; kingdom Metazoa; phylum Chordata; class Actinopteri; order Syngnathiformes; family Mullidae; genus Mullus; species Mullus surmuletus. The sequence continues at coordinate 467,072 of CAESWR010000231.1, read as the reverse complement.
GAAATATGTTCCTGCCTGCACGTCAGTAAATCTGCTCTCCCTACAAATGAATTACTAATTTTATGTACAGGAGTGGGAAGAGAGAAAAAAAAAACACTGTGTGTGTGCGCTGCTTATGTACACAAGCTATAACTCCCATGGGAGAGTATTATTAATTGATGAAGCAGAGTGAAGGAATTTTTTTTTTTTTCTTTCTGCTGAGTGAGGGGAGGGGAGATCACGGCGCAGACCCACGGTTACCTCTGATCTTTGAGAGTGTCAGCAGGTCGGCGAGCCAAAGGAAAACACTGCGGCTTTGAACCGGCTTTAAAGGAAGACCTGAGGAGAGGCCGAGAGGAGAGGATGAGAGGATGGAGAGCCAGATAAGGAGGAAAGCCGGGGATAACTGTTTGGAGACAGATGGGATGATGGGGAAACAGACAAGCATAAAGAATCCCCTTAGATACGGTCTTGCTTTTTATTTTATTCCTTCACCTGTACATTCAAAGGAGTCACAACGATGCCGTGTTTGGTGACATATGATGTTTTAGCCAGTTAACGTGGAAATGATGGGGTATTTTTTCCTGTTTCTATTCATGATTCTCATCCTTAAGTTGACAAATGACAATGATAAGAAAAAAGAATCAGCCACAGGAGTTGGGAACAGGGGCGGAGCTAGAGGGGTGGCCAGGGTAGCACTGGCCACCACAGATGGGGACTCGAGGTACTGTGACTTGGGATGACTTGTGACTTGACTTGACAAAAAATTAAAGACTCGTGACTTGACTTGAGACAAGATGACTTGAATGACTTGAATGACTTGAATGACTTGAGTGTT
>CAESWR010000231.1:453244-466231 GCA_903171835.1 Mullus surmuletus | reverse complement strand
TTTTTAATATAAATATGAAATTAATATCAATATTACTTGGTATGAGTGCAGGCTGAGACTGGCGTTGTTGTGATTGGATCAATACCCTGTCAATCAATCATGCGCTCTCTGGCTACCTTACGTGTTTATCGGAGAAACATGCCCTCTGACAGTTCCTAATATCTTGTCTTTTCACTTCATTAAGATCAGATTGTGCAGGTAAAATAAGGTGACTTGACTTGACCCATTATAGGACTTGCCTTTACATAACCTTTGACTTGACTTGACTTGCCCAAGAAGAAATGACATTGGAATTACTTGAGACTTGAGGGTTAAGACTTAAGACTTACTTGAGACTTTCACACGTGTGACTTGGTCCCATGTCTGCTGGCCAAACATACTACCCCCACCCCACCCGCAATCTCCTGCAATATCCTTTCTAAGTATATGAATCCCCCTGATAAAGTGTTGTCCACCCTTTCGCCACCCCTCCCTGGTTTCAAAGCGAAACAACATTGCCGACTTCATCATATCTTGAAGCATATGTCAGAAATCTTAAAACAACAAAAAGACCTAGTGCTGTCCATATATGTATTTTACTTGCAAACGTCTGGGAGCAGAATAGTGGACATGCAGGTGTGATTGTCCCCTTATAAAGCATGCCGTTTGGTCGCGTCCCTGGTAGGGAAAGGACATCTCACCTAGTTCAACATGGACGCCTCTGTGTGCGATTTCAATAGTTTCTGGACAAGAAGGGAGCTCGGTGGCTCAGAGGAATAAGATCAGGCCGCCGGAGACACACTCAATACTTGTTAGTCGGATCACTTCACCGCCATTTTTTTGATCTTTCTTTTTGGATTTGACAGTGAGAAATATAAAGAGCATCGCCGGACCCGTCCTTCAGACTGTCAAGATGTGTGACGCATTCAAATCGGCTTGTTCAAATCGTAAAAATTCACCAGTAAAATGAAGCCAGGTATCATAGATCATGGACGCCGTGGCATGTGGAGTAAGAATGAGAGAAACCTTATAAAAACAGGTGTTAAAGCTGAAATAAAACCCAAACCGTGGTGTGAAACCTGTTGTGTAAGGTCATATAGTGTTCCAGCACATGAAACATCAGATTTAATCTCAAAGAAACAATCAAACGATACACCCACAAATACACACAAACACGCCGCTGGTCACCTCCCTCTTCCTACATTTTCACCAACTCTGCATTTCCTCTATAGTCTTCATTCGGGTGGCTAAGTTGGCTTGGCAGGGCAGCGGTATTGGGTCCAGCCCTAATGAAGAGCATTGATCCTTGTTGGGTTATGAGCAGACTTTAGTGGGTGTGTTGAGATGTTAATAAGCCTGGCCTTATTCCGGAGGAGCTTTAATTAGCCTGTTGGAAATGTGCTTACGGGGCGCACTGTCACTCTGTTGTGGCACACATTGCTGAACAGAAGCACACACACACACACACGCACACACTCGTGCACGTTCAGAGAGGTCGCGCACAAGCAAATACAGGCAAGGGCAGAGGCATGCGCGCACACACACAAAGACACACACACTGTACAGTCACTCATTTCATGGACCAGTGAAATGGCGATCAAAACAACATTCTCCATTTATTCAATTAATAGTTTCATTAGCGAGTCAGGAGGCGTGAATTTAGTTACTCATGCCACCCACACACACTCATCTTCACATGGTGTGTACTGTGCGCACTCTTACATTTTCCTGTTTCCCTCAGTACAAGTAAGTACATAGTTTACAGTACAGTTAATGGTGTGGGTACAAGGTGAGATTATTTATACTTCGGCTTCCGGCAAGAGAATGCTTAAAAAATCTTTTACATTTGTATAAACTCTATAAAAACCTTTTTTCCAGCTTTTAATTCTCTGATATTGCATTTACAATCTAAAGGGTTTTTTCAGGGGTTTTGGTTAATTTTGTCACTGAATAATATGAAGAACAGCAGCAAAATTCCTCCACTATTGATTTAAAATTGCAGCTTGTGTTGATCTTCCTCGACCTCCAGGAGCTGTTTTTCCCTTCAGTATGACGGTGCGTCACAGGAGCATTAAAAAGTCGCATCGTTAGATTGTTTAACGTTGATCATTCTGTGTTCATTTGATTATTATAAATGGATAGTGTGCATCAAAATACTCCCACCTGGTCAATTGAGATGCCTGTCATGGCTTTATCAGTGTTATTTCAAATTACGAGGGTCCCAAGGTGCTTAAAGCATTAAAACATGAAAGGGGTGCGGAATCTTGTTCGTATTATATCAAACTTATACCTTCAAACCCACTCATTCACATCACATTGCCGCATCATAACTCGCATCGTCAATACACCGCGCTTGCTTTGAACGACATTGCAGCCCAAGAGACACAACAGAAAGCTGCTGATGCTGCTGAAAAACATTATCAAAGGAATAGGACACTTTGGAATATCTACTTAGATCCTTGGATGGAGCATCTGGAGGGAGCGAGGACAAAGATTTTATCACAGCCCATTTATTTCCTCTCTGTTTCTCTTGTGCAAAGTGTGCTGTAAATCATAAATTACTTCCGGGCTCTGTGTGGTTTTTATTTAACTTTGCTTCAAAGTTTATGATTGTTATCGCTTCATTTGGCCAGTAATCACAAAAGGGAGGTCATCGTTCGGCTTCACTCTATAGCACCATCAAAATGAGTGTGAAATGCAGACGTCCAAAAAGAAACTTGTCTTCACACATGGGGCCAAACAGGGAACATCATGACAGAAAGATTGGGAAAAAAACAAGAGAATGTGGGAAAGGAATGCAATATAATAAAGCCGGAGAAGTACATTATAAACACATGCAATAAATAAATAAATTAAATTTAAAAGAAGTTGTAAAGCAAGACACGGCAGGGGGTTTATTTGTACGAATATTACTCTTTTGTTCTACAATTCTTTTCTCAGAAAAGGTCAGTTCACATGGGGATTTCAGTAACCGGATCAATATCATTATGTTTCCAGTGATTATTCCTTTTCTCTTAAGCAGTTTTCCGAAATCCAGATGAAGTGGCATTTTTACATGATATTGCGCACTGGTAAGTAGTCGCCATGGGGGAGGGGAGAACATGAAAGAATGTCTCCATAATAAGTCTTAAACTTTGAATCAGGGAAAAAGCAAGTCATGGTCACCCGGTCCGATGCAGTCTTTTCAAAGGGCCTAAAAAGTCTAATTTGAAAAGAATCTAATACAGGCAAATTGCGGTTCTTGCAGGATTGAAGTGTTTCTCATCGAACAGTAGCAGCCATACAGCAGTCGTCTCATCAGATAAAAAGCCAGCGTGACTCCCTGCAGAGATCAATGAGTCGAGGCCTTTCTGAAACGACTCATCTGGTCTCAGCAGACTGACTGACTAACCGCCGGCCTCTCCAGCAGCCGCCGGGACCCGGAGGTCACGGTCCGGCCAGTGGAAGAGAATAAACACTTACAGCAGTCGGTGCAAATGTTTGGTCAGGGAGCATTCGGGGGCCTGTACGTACAGTGTGTGCGCGTGTCTGTCTGTGCTCGTGTTGTCACCCTCGCACGATTTCCCACAGGACAGGAGACGGAGGGCTACTCTCCGCTGCCGCCCGCTCGCTGTGGGACGCGGCGAAACAAACAGCGACGGTCTGTTCATCACTGTCACCATGCTGAGGAATGCGCCAAACCCAAGCCCCGCTCATCCACGGTCTGTTGACCCGCCGCTGGTGCAAGACAAGTCCGGGTTAGGCACCGAGGGGGCTGATGGGGTGGGGGGTGGGGGGCAGCCAGAGCCCGCTCACGCTGTGTGTAATCACCAGAACAGCGTCTGTGTCCAAGCTTCAAAAGGAATTAGGGCCACAGATGCTTTCGGATCTCCTGAGATTTATTTATTTATATCCTCAAATGATAGATAGATAGATAGATAGATAGACAGTAGGGCTGTTGCGATATACCGGTATTGACGCTAACTGTGGTGAGTCAAATTTCAATTTCTAATTGAAATGTGCCTCATTCTTATATCCACAACCCCTGATTTTTGAGTGAAACAAATTACAGGGTACAAAAAAAAACTGGATTGTCTGTGGAAAAATATACAGTTTAATTGAGCAAGAGACAAACGCCTTAGTGTGACAATTTGACAAATGTTTATAAAGATTTTTGCTTGGCTTGATGAAACAAAAATCTTGTCACCGTGGAGCAGCAGCGATGCTATAATGTGCCTTAGAATCCATGAATGAAACAGAAACACTGTTCAAATCATCTTTTCTATGTACATTTCCACAGATTCCATCCTTTCAGTGGCATCATCCTGCAGGATTTTTTTTTTCTCTGCAGGTGACCCAAGACCGAAAAGCAGCTCTCTCTCTCGAAAGAAATGCAGATTTATGTGACAACTTGTGAAGCCAATGAGGGATACTCACATTTTATGGACACCACAACCTTATTTGAGGAAATCATGTTTAGTGCATCAGGAAGAAGACTGAGAACACGATGGCGTCTGTGTAAATCACTTGCTGTTGCTGTTCGATGGAGGCCAGTTGGAGGAAAATAAAGCCGCTGTATTCAGACATGCCGGCCCACCTGGCACAGAGGTAATCCCTGCACTTCATTTCCCAGCAGTTCCAAACACCCCCCCCTCCCTAAAAAAAACAAAAAAAGAAGACATAGCACCACATCACTTTTGCTTTTTGTGTTGTTTACACATAGTGGACTGCCACCACCAAGAGGTGTGTGTACAAATACGTTGTTACCTTACTTAAGTAGAAATTTTGGGTATCTATACTTTACTGGAGTTATTATTTTTCTGCCGACTTTTTACTTCTACTCCTTACAACATTTTAATATAACATTATAGTCACTATGGCCTTTAGAAAAATGTATTTTGGGGGGGAGGTGGGATAATGAAGTATAGGCCCTTGTGGCGCGGCCTAAGCTTTTGTCCTTAATGGCTTTTTTCCCCCCTTTACATTACTTTTCCTTTTATACTATAAAGGGACAGTTCGGGTTTTTTGACATGAAGTTGTGTAGGGTCCTCACCATCAGTGTCGTTAATCAGCAGTGACTTTCTCCCCGCTGCGTCCGGTGAGCGGAGCTCCGGGCCGGTTTCGGCGTTGCAGAAATTACTACCATGTAGTTGCTGGGGTCACATGAATAAAGCGTTTAGCTCCAAAAAACAACATGCGTTCAAAAGAGTAACCCTTTTGCATCAAGAATTCTTTGTCTGCAAAAAAGGTCCAAGCACGACCCAGCACTGTTTTCCCTCCGTTCGTATCACGGCGCGCAGTGCGGTGGTGGGGGAAAGGTCACTGCTGATTAACGACACTGTTGGTGAGGATGTCGTACAACTTCATGTCAAAAAATCCAAACTATCTCTTTAAGTAGTTTTGAAACCAGTATTTTTACACTTTTACTTGAAGTCTTTTTCAACTCTCATATCTATACTTCTACCAGAGTAATGAACGTGAATACTTTTGACGCCTCTGCCACCACCTCTGTCTCCTCGTTTGCGCGGCTCGTCCATCCGCGCCATGGCGACCGTGGCGAAAACAAAAGTTAAACTCGCTCCGGCTCGGCGACCACTCGCTAAAAAAACGCGCGTCAGTGCTGTCAGGGAGTGTACTTTACAACTTCTTGGTCTGGTTTGTAAAGGTCTCGTGGTTGTTTATGTGCTGACCTCAGTGCTGTCCACGAATAGCCACCTGGGCAGGACCCCTAGAGCCACATTCTAATAAACAGCATGGGGATCGCTAGGACATGCGCACCTCCATCTCAGCCTCTCTCCCTCTCCCTCTCTCTCTCTTTATAACAAGCTCAAATTTCCCTCATGCAGAAACTCCCTGTAGTCAAAAACAGCTTTGGACAGCAAACCTGAACAGCTCAGGGCTGCAAGGACACACTGCTCAAAATTCGATGAAGCATTTATTAATAGACAGTGAGTTTGTCTATGTATGCACTATACGCTCGGCCTGTACACAAATTGCTTACAATTCTGGGAGGATTGTGGAAATAAAGTAAAGATATGATTACACGAAATAATAAATTACATTTCGCTTCGTGCCGTGCGTCGCCAAGCCAAGAAATAAGGCCTTTTGCTTTTGTCTCTCTGTGTTTTCAGCCGCCCCCCACCCCGCCGCCCTGTCACACACTCACACACGCAAGCACTTCTGCACACACCTGAGTGGGGGTGCCGCCGTGCCTCGGAGGCCCACTTAGTGTTTGTGTGGATTTGATGAGAAGGGCCTTTTGCTTTATTTAGTGAAGTGCTGCCTAATATGATTATGGTCAGCATGCCTCCCCGTTCTGTCTCACGCTGGAGAACACACCGGGAGCTATTACCAAAGTCCCCGATGACCGACCCCCATCCTGGAGCGAGAGAGGACACGGCGAGAAGGGTGTGACATTTAAAATGGAAACACAAAATGCAGAATTTCCTCGAAAAATGATCTACAATTTGCAGAAAGTGTGCAAACAAAAAAAAAACGCGTTATGAAGATCTCCAGAGGCATAACAAATAATCAAGCCTGCGTTCAAGCATAACTGATCATCTGTCATTGTCCCGCAGAGGTCACATTTAATAGGATATTGGCAGTCAGCAGCCTCGGCGTCCACGGCCAATGAGGAGACGGCGTTGTGCATTAAAAGACGCTACAAAGCTTTGAGGCGCTATATGTCAGCGACTGCTCGGTGACAAACAAATCATACGGCATTGTTTTACAAGTGTCGCGCATTCTGCTGTAACAACGGTTACGCGTCTCGTCTCAGGTTACACTGAGGCGGACAGAAAAAAAAAGAAGCACTTAACCTTCAAATAATGCATTATTTTCTTTGAAAATAAAAGGCTTCCCACAATATTAACTTGCAAGTTCATCTGCTTCAACAATGTTTGTCTATTGATTTCCACATTAAGCGCTGACAAACCGGCTCAAATGCGACCTAAGAAGAATTCAATATCACTTCACTTGTTATGCCACATTATTGCCTTCTTCATCTTCTTTGGGTTTGTTTTTTTAAATAGTTGACTTATTTTGGGAACGAATCGCTCCTCAGAGATGAGTTGCTCCAGCACAGCAGCGCACAGAAATCACAGAGGCAGAAACACTCGAGCGGCCATTGCTTAAATGTGAGAAAATTGACTGTTTGCCTGTTGTAAGAGTAAATATACAGTAGTGTCGGATCGGAACATTGAGTCCAGGGGAAGCTACTGTGACTTGACTGCAGTCTCAGCCCGCAGACGCAGTGCAGGGACCCGTCACAGCCCCCCCAAAGAGAATGTCCACACTGCCCCCTTCTGACAGGTGTCTGCATAGCACCCGCACACTCCAACACGCAGAGGTTCAAGGATCATAGCGTAAAAAATCATCAAGGGCCAAGAAGCACTAATTGGCGTTTTGATGCTTCTTAGATTCTGATATCAAGCGTCGCCTTTGGATTGAATTGTCTCGGTATTTGTGTGTTTTTGTGCAGCAGGCGATAAGAGAAGCCAACGGTCAGCGCGATTACACAGGTGAAGCTGATGCAAATGATGGCTCTTGCATAACCGTAGCTAATGATTAGAGAGTGGCTCCACAAACAGGCCCGAATGATCAGCACTCACTATTCACTTCTTTACAATCTATCATAATGTAATTATCAGTTTTCTGTTTCGATTGCTGGAGATTAAGCATGCACCCTTGTGTAATATAAAATGTCTTTGTGTGTATGTACATCTATGTTATATGTTTAATGTTAAATGTAATGTTGGAGCCTGTACCAAGGAGCTGTACTGAAAAAAATTCCACCAGCCTAGCTGTGTGGTCATTAAAAGAATCAATCAATCAATCAATTCATCAATGCTATTTAGCTTCTCCGATATCGCCGTTTATTGTTTTAAAGTGTTGTAATGTTTTAGTAGTGTTCGTTTTTTAATTGCGGAATGAGATTAATGAGGAAATGTCCACGGTGGTGTGACTGCAGAGTCTGTTCAAACTGAGCCAAGCGGTTTACGGTGTTTTCTGTGCATGTGTGTGTGTTTTCTGTGCGACTCTATCTCAAGGTCAGCCAGGCTATTGCAAGTATTTCCCAGTTCGCTATCAGCGCCATGTGTTTGTCTTTGTGTGAGCGTGTGTGTTTTGCGATTGTGTGTGAGCGCGCGGTGTCTGCTATGCGGGGCCCTGTCGTCATTGCAAGCGCATGCAATTGAATTTCTTCGAATATGTGTAAGTATAAGCACACCGAGCAACCAAACACCTTGAGTACGGTTGCTGCATTGTCTGCTGACTCCAGCTTTTCTCAAATCTGAAATGTGCAAGTCTCGATGTGCATGTTGCAGAGAGAAGGAGGAAGAGTGGTGCGGATTTCAGCAAACATCCGTTTTTAACGTCGGATATGCATGAGTTTAAAAGTTAAACGAATGTATTTGAATAAACATGCTTCATTGAGACATGCATATTGGATTTAAAAGACAAAAATAGAAATGTATGGAAGATTTTGAACTTTTAATGAACATTAGCCTTATTAGGTTTTGATGAATAAAATAGATTTTTATCGACCCTAACGTATGATGTCATCAGGCTTGCACCGATCCAACTAGTTCTGTAATACAATTATTTTTTCCTTCTGAGGGGACGGCGAATGGCTGCTGTTTGAAGGAGCTGCAGCTCTCCGGATGTGTGAGCTCTCCACTTCGCCTCCTCGGCGATCGCCAGGGGAGCAGCCACGTGCAGGAGAGGAGAGGAGAGGAGAGGAGAGGAGAGCAGTTTGGGCCAAATTCTCATTGTTTCAGAGGCTTCACAAGTTTGTTGCTGGTCACACACTGCCCTCTATTGGTTTGGAATATAGAGTCTAAAGCATTTCAATTGGTTTTGCTCTCCTACATACTGTCCCTTTAAATCTTCATCTTGCAACAGTTTTTAAAAGTCTAACCCCATTCAGTTTTCAATATCTGTCTGTTATTTTTCTCAAGGCTTTTTTGGGGGGGGTACTTTGCTCACTGTAATAGGACATGATGCCCTCATTTTGAGTTAATGTACAAAGTCCCCCTTGCCTCTTCGAAAGCAGCGAGACAAAATAGGTCCGACACACTAACCATAACTGTCAAAACAGAGCAAAAGAGTCTGACTTTCAGGAGATGAGGGCACAATGGTAAGCAGTGCAGAGGAAGAGGAAGAATGAGTAACAGTGGCAGCTTTGAGGAGGGAGTGGACCATGATGGATGGGCCGGCGGCGTAAAACAAAAGGGAGCTCTGGCGCAGGAGGTTCAGCGAGGTGAGCGAGGTAAAGCGCTCACCTGAGCATTCCAGCAGCTCTCCAGCAGGCGGGAGACAGACAAATGTGTGGGGTGGCATTTACTCTAGATAAGAGCGGCTCTGATACCAACATGCGAGACGTGAAGCCCAGCCTCTCTGTTTGTCTGCAAGGCACTTCAAGCGGCGCAGGTGCGAGCTGCTGTAGAGGTAGTCGCAGGGTATGAAATTACGTTTTTCAGGTAGGCCATAATATGTCTTTACCGGCCGCTGATGTGAACTGACTTTTCAAGGTTTCAGTTAAAAGAATCATAACATTTATTTCGAATACTACTGTATATGCACCATGACAATTATAACTGATTTCATGTCATATAACACAAACAACAAACAAAATGTGAATTAGGGCTGTCACGATATCAGATTTTCACTTCATGATTATCATGGGCAAAAAATGTCAAAATAACGGTATTATCACAATATCAACAAAAATGTAAATAATAATTGTACAATAAATTAAATTGATCTTTAAAGGTCACCTTCCGAGCCAAATTCATTTTCTGAAGGTTTTCTAACAGTCATGTGTGTCCCTGTAGCATGAGTATGAGTTCCAAAAATGAGGATCTGAGAGTTGGAAACTTGTGAGGTGGAAGTCACTGTCCACTCCCCCCGGCTGTAGTGGAGGCTGCTGTCCACCAGCCCCCCTAAATGCTAGTAACTGAAACAACACATGAACAAATTAAGAGATTAAAAAAAACAAAAAACAACTATTCTGTATGTTTCTACCATTTCCAGAGTAATTTATGTTTCTGTAATCAGCATCTTAGCTGAGGATGGTGTGGCATTGCAAGGCTCAAGATTCCTCTGATGAGCTCACTGCCCATTACATGCATCCCACCAAATCAGAGATACAAATTTAGCTGATGGCTAATTAGCATTAACCAGCCTCAGATCACATTGAACTAACAGAATATTATTCGTGGAAAAATAAATCCAAATGGATGCGGGTGTTAATCTGTGTCAACTGGGTATGTAAAAAATGCTTGCTTACAATTTTGAATATTCATGCAAATATCAGCTTTTGTGTGCATTTTGGTCGAGGACAGTTGTGGAATTGCTTTGCTTCATTTAAGTAAAATTGAGATCATCACGTTTGTACAAAATTATAAACATCTTACCGTTTTATTCTTTTGTTTTGTATTGAAAAACTGTGAATGGCGGATGAATGTGAAGCCAATCAGCTCTGTTCGCTGTAGTGACAGTTTAATGATTACAAAGAAAACAATGGCTAAAGATGATGTTTTCCTCATGCATTGATCCAGTGATAGAGACCTCTGCTGTATACTGATCCGATTTGTGCCGTCTGCAGAAACACAAAAAGAAAGTTACTGAGCAGTCGATGGTTTGTGGTCACACAACGAAACACTGGATCATTCCACTTCGCACCTCGTCCGTCCCCACCGCTGCCCCCCCCTCCTTCCTACTGTACCTTGTAATGTCGAATCACTGTTACTTGTCATTACGCTACTTAATCTCCTGCAGATTGAGACTTTTTTTTTGACCAAACAATGATGAAGAGTTAAATAGGGTGTGAAACATCTTCCCCCACAGTCCCATAAAAGGCCAATTTACACAGATCATTTACCCGTGCTTCAATCGCATAACACAGAGCCTCGCCGCCAGCTGTCATGCAGGCTGCTGGCAAACATACAAGCCCGACGGTTAGAGGAGAGTGAGTGTGTTGAATAGAGAGGGAGAGAAGCCCGGGGGTACATTTCAGACCTTGTGTGCAAATGTGTTGTTTTTTTTCTGCAAACGCGGCTGTTTGCATGTTTGTGACTTCTTTTTATATGTGACTTTTTTTTTCATCCTCTGAATACCGCACTCTTGCTGTGATTGATCCGTGCGTGTTGCTCCCTCAGAGGTCAAACAGCACAAACCCAACGCCTCGGGAGACTCTGCGGACACAGACAATGATAACGATGTATGTGTTTGTGCACGAGAGGCAGGGAGGGCAGGATTATTGATTTATGTTTATGTACAGATGAGCGTGTGATCACTCACCTGACAATCATGTTGGTTTACCTATAGACGAGTGAATCACCCGACGTGTTTGTTTGGAGCCGATCGGGAATGTGCGACGGGGAAGACATCAGGCCGAGACGTTGGAAACAAAGAGTTCAACTCATAAACTGCTCGATTCAGTTCACTCAAGATAATGATGACAAATTTGTAGGCACTGAAACTGACATTACTCAGGTTCAGACTTTGTTTTCTTAATGTCTCTAACTTGCCAAACTCAATTTTCGAAAATCTTAAACGTTTACTGCAGGATTAAGTACATTAAAACTACCTAATACCAAATATGGCTTTCATCAATTTCAAATGAAAATTACCGTTTTGACTTTTCTACATAGTGGAGTGATGTAGTTTTCCCCTTGGCGTTGAGAAGAGGTCGAAAGAGATCGAAAATACTATTTTTAAAAAAAGCTTCACACGTATTCAGCCTGTTTCCAGCAACATCTTTATCTTTCCTACAGTGTTGTGGCAAGCAAACATATCTCTACTTCAGCATAATGGTATATTATCATCTAACCCAATAGAAGGTGAACTTTATTCTCCCAAGGACAAGAGGTGTGTCAACTTCATTTCAAGAAAAAACAACACGACGCGTGACACTCAATATTTTCTCACACTCACATCACATTTATGGCTTTTAAAAAGGAATTTGCTCCATTGTGTTATTACAGTGCTGATAAACAGGAGAGTATGCTGACTAAACATCATGGCGCGTGTGTGTGTGTGTGTGTGTGTGTGTGTGTGTGTGTGTGTGTGTGTGTGTGTGTGTGTGTGTGTGTGTGTGTGTGTGTGTGTGTGTGTGTGTGTGTGTGTGTGTGTGTGTGTGTGTGTGAGCCGCCATGACACCAGTAATGCATGGTCCCCTGAGGATTAGTTGTGCTCAAGTGCTACATTTCATGAAGATAAATAATCCCCTGGTCACTAAGTGGTAAATGATAACACACAAAAACACGGACGCACGTATTCTGAGAATAAGAGGAAAAATACACAATCTTTATCAATTTTGCATATTTTTTAATTGGGGAAAAAGAAATCCAAGTAAAAACTAGAAAGTAGGATCAATCCCATGTCACATGATATGGCCAAACATGGCAGTTCAGGGTCCCCTGAGGAAAAATTGCAATTATTCTAACACAATAGCTTCACCCTGATGGAGAAAGGGTGCAACTATAGTGCCAAAGAAATCTTCTTAAATGTTTAAAATGTGAATCAAAAATAGAAGTATGATTTAAATGAGATATTCTGGGTCTTCCAATACAATTATACAACTGGATGTCAAATGTTGACCCCTCACTTTTCACTCATTGACACGCTTTTCTGATTTATATGTAAAATTAGCTGTGGATTAAACAAATGGCTCCATATGACGTCTGTCAGTGGAAAAGCACTCCATCCTTCACTAATGCCGGGGTATTTTCCACCCCAAATGTCTCCGTGAATGCTGGCTTCCTCCCTGGGCCCGAGCCCTGCAGTAGCAGCAGCACCAGCCGCCCAGATAGGGCCTGACAGGCTGAAATGAAACACACAGATAGGGAAGTGGCAGCCAGGCAGACAGGAGCCAGTCTCTCCTGGGCGCTGGAGATTAGACTGACTCCTACTTCACATTCCCCAGCCAGCAGAGCACAGGGGGCTACGGCTGAGACCCTGTAAATCCTCTCCGGCCCCATCTCTGCTCTCCGTGGCAGCATTCTGTCTGTCAGGAGGCTACTGAGT
>CAESWR010000231.1:412141-428116 GCA_903171835.1 Mullus surmuletus | reverse complement strand
GCAGGTCATACATTGATTTATACAAAACCTCCTCTACATTTAACCTTTATACTGGTCATGTGAAAAAAAAAACCCATCAAATAACGACCGTGCACTGGATGCTGTATAAATTCCAGAAGTGAGTCAGTTTGAGGTGATGTATTCTTTAATTACAATTAAAGGGTTGGAAAACTTCATAAAAACGCACTCTAGGGAACATTCACCAAAAGAGAGACAGTGTCACCCAAACATACATTAAGTCCCCATTTTCAGCTGAAAAGGCTGGGTTGTCGGAGGTAAAAGTCAAAGTTCAGATCCCGGAGGGATCTTTGTAGCTACAGCAGTGATTGTGGGAAAAATAATTCAAACCCGAGTGCATCATTCTTCACTGCAGTGGAGCTATCAGCAGCAGACATACAATGCTGACATATGAATCTCCATATACTGCTCCTACTTGCTCTGTGTGACGAGCATGGAAGTTGCATGCGCACACACACACACACACACACTAATTCAGCACCAAGGATGACAACCCTCAGTGACTTGGTCGTTGAGATGAAGGACTGTTAAGTCCAAACAAAAGAGATGTTGACTTTGTTTTGTGATTAGAATCATTTTGCCCCCCACCGCACCCCACCCCATACACTCCTCTACAGCGTTGCATCTGACAAGACCCCGCACCAGTAAATCCATAAGCACACATATCAAACCCGTGTTATCGCTTCCATCCTCATAATTCCAGTGGATGGATGCAGACAGCTCCAAGGGAGCATCACAGTCTGACTTCAGCCCTGCATCCCACCACCTCCCAGCTGGCACAGAAACAAAGGCTGACCGCAGCATTCTTCTCATAGATCAGCTAAAGGAAGAGATAAGCGTCTTTACAGCAGCCTTGAGGAGCGGCTCAAATGCAAAGAAGGAATAAATAGTTGCAGACAGCTCGGCCAGAACGGGACGCAGGGCAGTTAAACAAATGGCCCAATTGTGTGAAATGGAGCTTTATAATCAAGATGAATATAAACCTGAAGGGTATGGAAAAAGAAAGCAAGAAGCATTGAATGGACAAAAAGGAGGTTTTAAAGTCCTGCATTGTTGGTTTCTGCACATTTTAATCAGGCCAATGACTTTTGGGTTATAGCTCAATATACCATCTTGCTTTTCATTTCTTAACGCCTGCAGGAAATCAATGTTCAGAGTTGTCTTTATTTTATATTTCCAGTTCCAGCTCCACCAGTGGGGACTCCAGTCATTCTGTCATAAAGGATATAATGAGTGTGTCTCTTTTTACCGAGTCATACTCTGTCAGTGTGCCCATTGCTCAGCACGTAGGCTACTGTGTGTGATGATGTGATAGAAATGACACACATAGAATGTGGTGATGGAGCCACATTGATGTCTCTGCGTGGGTGAAGGATGACCAGAACGTGGGCTGGACAGGGTGGAGACAACCCTTGAAATCAGGGAGGTCGGGTATCAAAAAACAAGCAGTGTGTGCGTGTGTGTGTGTGTGTGTGTGTGTGTGTGATGTATTTGGGTCTACGTCCCTCTCAGCAGTGGGGCCTGCTGCCCGTCAGGGTGAGTGGCCTTATCTTCCCCAAACATTTACTTAACCCTTTGTCTTACAGGACTCAGGACAATGAGACAGGCATGAGGAATCCCAGCATGCGCACACGCACACACACACACACACACACACACACACACACACATGCTGGGTTGCACATGCACAAAGACTGTTGCAGCCCTCCATCCCTTCATCTCGTTGACTGCTGGAATTACCTCTAAGTTTCCACCTTTTAAATCACTGCTGAGCGTTCCCCAGTCATCGTGCGGCGGTGTGCAAGCCTGGGTTGAACTTGTCGAGAGGGTTTGGTCGGTGGAGTTTTTTTTGTTTTTTTTGTCTCCACAAGCAAGTCCAGCAGAGAGAACACACTGATTCCTCCATTTCATGAGGGAGCTTTAATGTTCAGAGAGTGAGCTGAGCCTTAAATCACAGCTCTCTGATAAGGTCCTGCAAAGGTTTGGGGGGTTGGAGGGGGGGGTGGGGGAGTTACAGTATGGAAGGCCTATTTGAAATCACTGAACTGCGATGTTTGCCTCAAGCATTTAAAGCTCAACCCAATATCATTTGCCTTCTACTCACCATATGGAAATGAGGATTTTGGGATTCTGCAATCACAGCTGCAAGTTAATGTGCTTGAGTCCAATACCATGAGTGTATTCTTTGCTCATCAGATGTGACATCCTGATATTTATGATACTGTGCTCATGAGCTACAAGGCCTCGGAATGATCGAGTGCTCATTTATCATTGTCGGGCTTTGCTTGGCTTTAAGTGGCTGCCGCAGCGATGTACAGGCCCTGTGCGGTGATGGAGGGCATTTTGGTATACAAAGAGACGCTGGGTTTTTCTAACAAATTAGCCGTTTGGGTAAACAGTTAACTTTAAGCAGCGCGGCAGAACTGCCGAGCCGTCAAACAATTTACGAATCCCCATTCTTTCACTGTGCTGCCACAAGTGAGAGTACAGAAGCAAAGGGGGCAAAGAGAATTTTGAAAAATGGATTTCTCTGTGAAATTGGTGTTAACTACTAGTCCAGTCACCATTGAAAACACCTCCTGCTGACTCCTGCTGATATGGCCTGCTAATGTATGCACCTATGTAGTTTGCAGTAGATTCAAAACTAAAACCTAAAAATGTCCATTTGAAATAATAACAATGCTGCACTTCCGCTTCATCTGCTGAGTTGTTGTGTCTTGGCCAACATAGTGAATATAAGAATAAAGAGATATCGGGATTGTGTGGGGCCAACATCACCAGTTGTAGACCACCAAAGCTCCAGCTAAACCAATCTTAACACGAGAATGCTGCTCGCTCACTAATACATTGATAAACCAGCTGGTACCAATCCAGCATTTTAAAAGGATGCATTCGTTCGTATATGTTCAAGGAACTCTTAAACTCTTTTAAAAAAAGCTCTTTTAAACACTAATGTGACATGCATTTCCACATACTCTAGACTTTGAATACCAGTGACTTTTATTGCATCACTGTCCTTCATCCAGCATGTAGAGCAGTTTGAGCTGTTGGTCCTGCAGAGGCAGATGACCCTCCACCAGCACACAGTGCGGAACCACATTTTCTGGTTGACCTGTCAAGATCAAAGCAAAAGTACAAAGTACTGTGATTTGGATAAACAAATAGTTTTTCGTTATAAAATAAAGTTCACTGTATCCGTCATCCACCACTTGTCTTTTTCAAATAAAACCTACAGAATGAAAAGATATCCATTTAAATGTTCAAGGCAGGAGGACATGAAAACAATCATGCCTGACAAGCAGCCGTGATGCCACCAAACTTAAAATACTTGCACAAAACAGTGCATACTGGAGAGCTCGCGTTCAGGCTGACCCGCATGTACCCGTTTAAATAGAGTGTTACTGAAACATGATGATGACTTGAAGAAAATGGAGTGTGCCAGAAAATATGAGTGCGGGTGACTAATGCCCTATAAACCATCCTCAAACCATTGTTGCAGAGGCAGCCTAAGTTGTCCTTACCAATTACAGAAAGCATCAGCATCAATCGACACCCGTTTCCCCAGACCATCTAATCACCCCACAGATAATATTTCTTCCCAGACTATGAGCTCATGAGCCCCCCGCCCTCCCCCCCATCACAATAACACAAACAACCTCCTTGTTACGATGGCGAGCGGCAGAGGGAGACGGCTCTATTAAACAATACCACCCACTTGTTCGCTGGAACCTCCGCACACTCGCTCATTAGTGGCCAATGATCACTGAAGATTGGGAGTTTGTGGGGGTAATAATAACCTGAGAGGGCCTCCCCCTCCTCTTCCTCCTCCCCCTCCTTTTCCTTTTTCTCTTTCTCTCTCTGTCTCTCCCTCCCTGCCGAGCTTTATCAGTGTTCCTGGTCAATGTCCTACTGTCATGTCTTGATGTGATTTATGTCACAGGCTGTGAAGTCGACTTATCTCCCTCCTCTCCCAGTCTCCCCCACCACCGCCGCTCCACCTCCCCGCCTGCCCTACACAGAGAGCTGGCTCCCTCCGTCTCAGCCAGCCTGGCTCCTCCAGCGGGGATGGGAGGAGAAGTTTGGGTAGGGGAGGGGGAGGGGAGTAAATTCCTCTCCTGGCATCCACCTGCCCCCTGAAATTATGATGGATTGGCACATCAGATGGTGCGAGGCTCAAATTTGAGAACAAACATCTCAATCAAACTTGTTGAGGAATTGGAGGAAGAGTTGTTATAAGTATTGAATGTGAATATAATATCCCTGCTATAGGGTGGGTTGCATTAGGTTTGTTACATTTTTTTTTTTTTTTTCTGAAGAGATTGTTGTAGAATAGTTATTTGGGCCTGAAGCTCTGCTTAAGACAAACACATTGTATGGGTTTAGAATACAAGTCCTGTTTGCTGTTGCTCCTTACATTTCTACACATATACATACATACACACACATACATACAAATTATATTAAAACTCACTTTCAAGGCCGCATAAAGGCACAGAGGACGACACACTTTTATTCGCAGAATGAACATCAGTCATGCCTGAACATGGTGTCTCAGATGCAACATTCTGACCCCGGTGTGTGTGTGTGTGTGTGTGCATGTGCATGTGCGGATGCAAGTGCGCTGTTCCTCATCCGTCCGTGTTTCGCATCCTCAGGCCTCTGCTCTGTCTGGCCTTTGATGTGCTTTTAAAGTGGCCCGTACTCTCTCTGCTTTCCCTCTCACTTGACAATTGTTTATTAGTTTTGAAATGGTCTTAGAGGACCTCATGTGTCTCTCAATGGCATACTTAAGAAGAGAATAACTGGCTTTGAAATAAAGAGAGTCAGATGATAGGAAGCGGGGGAGAGGCCCCCCCAAAAAAATAAAAAATTAGGGAGCACTATAGAACGCTGTTTATGGGTTTTTATCTGCTTTATTGTGCGGCAGTTTTCTGGATGGACAGACGTGACAAAGCTGGAGAGCGGGAGAGAGGGAGACAGCAGCAGTGTAGGAGTGAGAGAGAGAGAAGGAAGGAGGGAGAAATGGACAGTGCGGGAGAGAAAAACAGACATACAAGGAGAGAGTAAGAGAGAAAAGACAAAAGAATAGGAACGAGAAATGCTTGTGGACCACCCATGCATCCTGCTGCTGCTCAGGCAGTCAGACAAATGGTCTCTGGTGGGTCCTTTGCCAGCTTCGCAACGATGCTGTGACTCAGGATACACAGCAAAGCACGAGTCTTCACATCCTCTGGCTCACGGAGCGGAGTCAAACCGCCTGTCTGCTTCTTTGTTCTTCAGCAAGGTGCAGGTGGTCGATGTTTTGGTAGCTGGCAGCAGGAAAAAAGGCCACAACAACTGATTTCAGTGGATCTGTGCAACTGGCCAATGAATATTATCTTGCTTTCACTCCCTCTACTGCTTGGGTAAACACGGAGCGAGAAAAAAGTACAACTCTCACACCTCAACAAACCAACACGGTTTCTTTTGTTACATTCTGTGACTGCCCACACACACAATCTAGTCACATAAAAGAACATGTCATGGCAATTATTCTAAGGATGTGTAATCACGCAGGTTGAGACAATTTACCACTTTGATATGTACAATTGTTGGACCTTCCCTTTAAATGAGGTGGGACCTCGGAACATCGCCAAATACTTCTGTTGTCAAAGTGATCCAGTCATCTTTGTTCTACCATTAAATGTACTCTTACAGTCAAGGTTGAGAGATACACTATCTCTTGCCAGCCATCTGCAAGTTCAAACCCTCACTTTCCCTTTTTTCTCTCTGCTTTGACTTCTGCCTTCTTTCTTCTTGCTTCCTCTATTATCCGTCCTTGCTCTCCAGCCTTTCTCCGTCTTTCTTCCCTTCCCATCCCTCTCCCTGCCATGCCGCACCGGTCCATCCAGCGATCATTTTTTAAGCTCTAGCCTCAGCGTGGCGGCAGCTGTCCCTTATCGGCCCGCAAAGAGGCTAAGAAAACAGCGTGATGTGGGATCCTTATAGGACTAGATGGTGTAATTGCCTAATTGCTTTTTTTCTCCCGTCAGGGGGGGGGTTCTGCTTTCTGTCAGGCAGGCAAGAGCCCATAAACACCGGCCAGCTATTCCCAGCATCTCGCTCACTGTCACAGTTTTGTGAAGCTCAATTGGCTGAACTCCGAGCCGGGGCCGATCGTTCATTGGCTCCTCTCAGGATGAATGGGCCCGCTGACAGCCAATGGGGCCACAGCAGGGTGAGAAGGGTGAACCAGAGAGTAAACAGCATTTTTCTGGAGTCAGGGACATGCAGGACTCTCTTTGTTGGGAATTCCAAGTAATGCATCCAGTTTGGGTTCCCAGGAAAGCTGTGAGAGTTTGTAACCCTATGATGTATTTAACCAGTACAGGTAACAGCAGCAGGTTCGGAGCCACACTTTGTAGTTTAAAACGATTTTTTCGCAGCTCTAAAAAGACCACAGAGGGTTGAAAGTTGTACGGTGTTCCACGAAGGCCGTGGCCTAGAAACAGAGTATAAATCAGGGCAAAGCCTCTGTTGCCCTCCACCTCCCTCCTCCAGTCTTCCCTTTACTTGAACACACTCTTTCCATCCAAGGCCGAGCAATCCGTCTGCCAAAGCAAAGAGAAGATATCGTGGGGTCAAAAAAATCTGGAGAGAAGAACACCTAATTCTGACCATCTCATTGCCATCCGTTACCCACCTCGCTCAGTCTGTCTTCAGTCCATCTGTCTGGGCCGGGAACCCCCATGTGCTGGATGCTCTCCGTTTCCCCGAGCCCATCTGTCCATCTCTATTACATTGGAATGAAGATTAATGTGGACGTTGTGTGTGCTCAATGTCCATCAACTTCAGATAATTTCTTCTGTGACGGCGCTCCACTGCGCAGGACTAAAACCGGGGTCAGGTTGTGACGAAGGGGGGGAGACACAAAAATAGAAAGAACACATTGCCATTATGCGTTTATCAGTTGAGCCACACACTAATGCAGCGGAGGAAGCACGTAGGCGTCCTGTCACCGAGGCAAACGAACACAGGAAACAGGCTGGTACGGAGAGGAAGCCAGCGGCAACACACGCAAAAAAAAAAAAAAAGTCCCACAACAACGGCGTCTCGCTGCAAACTCCTGATAAACAAACAAATCAACCCGAAAGTGCCTGTCTGTCTGTCTGGCAGGCTGTCTGCATGTCTGCAACACTGCAAAAATACATGGAAAACACATGGACAGAACAGGTTGCGTTAGATTAAGAGGTAAATATTCCTTTTGTGTTTGAGGTAAATAGTGTTATTTCAAAACGCATTAATTGAATAAGCCGACTTCTGAACTAAGATTTGTTTCTGGCTAACAAGAACTGAATGTGGCCGCAGTAAATAATTTCATTGCTTCCTCAACTGAAAGAATGAATAATGAGTGAATTTACTTCAATACAGTTGTGACAGAGGGATTTAAATTTGAAGTAGTATGATTTGTAGGTATTAGCATTATATGTACAAAACATGTAAAGACTATAAACACGATGGAGAAAACTGAATTTACTGTAACTTTTGATATAGTTGCCTTTTTCCTGTGTTCCACTGGGCATTCTATCACTGCATGTGTTTAGCAGAGGGCAGTCAAGGAGAGATCTTGAGACAACCTCAAGCTCTTCGGTTCTTTCCTGTATTTTTACTGCATACACTGACTCCTAATTTGATAACCTGCAGAATACACACACCTGTGTACACATTTACGTAACTCTCCTTCTCCTGTCCTCTGACTTTATTCCTCCATCTCTGCAATATTATTCCTCCCTCCTAACAGTGTTCTTCACCCCTCTCCCCTCTCGCCAGTGTTTGAAATATTTATCCTACCTCTCCGCTTGTTTGACGTCTCAGGTTTATTCATCGCTCTGGGTGGCCTGGATTGCGCTTGCCAGCTCCCAGTGGTCTCTGGCTTGGCTATAGATAGGACACGACATTATTCTCAGTCACACTAATATGCAAACACACCTACGGCGGTGCATTGTACAATTCAGCGAGAAACTCTAAAAGAGTGCTGCAAACTTCTGATAAACAAACAAATCAGCAGACATGGGACCAAGTCACGTGCAAGTCTCAAGTAAGACTCAAGTCTTAACCGTCAAGCCTCAAGTAAGTCCCAACTCATTTTTTATTGGGCAAGTCAAGTCAAGTCACAGGTTAAGTCAAGTCCAAGTCAAGTCACCGTATTTTACTTGCACAATCTTATCTCAATAAAGCAAAAAGAAAAGATATTAGTAACTGTCACTTGACGTCATAGGGCGTGTTTCTCCGATAAACATGTAAGGTGGGAAAAGAGGGCATATGTGATTGACAGGGTATTGATCCAATCATGACAATGCCATTCTCAGCCTGTGCTCATATCAGGTAACATTGATATTCATTTCATATTTATATTAAAACTGAAAACACGAAATCAACAACCGAGTCTTTAACTTCAAAGTCCAAGTTGTGTCTTAAGTCTTTAATTTTTTGTCAAGTCAAGACAAGTCATCAAAACAGCGAAGTCAATAACTCAAGGCCCCATCTCTGCAAATCAGTCCAAAAGTCGAAATGTTTGTGTTTTGCTCATGAATTGAATGTTTTGTCGAGTACATTGGAGTTCTGAGCCTACACACAGCGTAATTTGACGATAGGACAGGCCAAAACACTTTCCAATCATTTGGTCAGTGGGGCGTACACAGTGCTTGCAATGTTGCAAAACCTACTTTAGTAATGAGAAGTCATTAATATGTAATAACATTTTAGTATGATATTAGAGCAGGACATTTCAAGAAAGGTCCAAAAAGTAGATGGTGTCTGTAATGTCATATGACTGCCCATGGTTTTGCTTGTTTTGTTTTTTTTGGTTATTTCCAAAGTTCTGTATGAATGATTATGATATTGCTTGTATTACGTGCCTTTATCTTGTCTTTAGTTGCCTAAAATTAGATTCACACCTCTTATCAAAAATAGTATTGTAAATAGTATAACTTTTTTTCAGTCTTTTTTTCAGGATATGTTTAAACACTATATATATATTTAAAACACTATATATTCAAAAGAAATCTTTCACATTCCATTCTTTAAAAGAACATAGATTGAGCTACAAGAAGATTACTTTTAGATCATACTGTTAGTCAACTTTTTAATGAGAAAGTATTTGAGTGTCTTGTGCACAGTTTGTTTCCACCAGTGAAAAGAAGCCAAAATACCAAAGCAGGTTTTAAGACATAAGACATTAAGACATTTCTGAGAGCGCAAAGTTTTTCAGTGCCCAGAGCTGAAATATTACATCAAGGTTTCTTGGAGTGTACCTGCATTTGTGTGTCTCCTGGGCCACACCACAGTCTGTATTCAAACATAGGCACCGCTCCAGCAGACACACTGTAGTGAGTACACGGTACCTACGCTCCACCCTCTCATCAAAGCTCTGCTGCCACACCCATGCCATGTCTGAGTCCAGTGACTGAGGTTTAGTATCACGTGCACACAAACACCCACTCATAAATACACAGGGTTTCAGAATGGAGGAGTTTCAATACCAATAACCTTATCTGGAGATCAAGAGTCCATCCAAAAGGTCTGGCTGTCAAGTTGGCATCGTTAGTACTCGCACCTTTGTTTGATGAGGTCATTCACTGTGAGTGACCAGTTGGAACTGGCTCATGATGGTGGCTCATTTTGGATTTGAGGTTAATGTATTTGGCTGATTTGTGTGCTATGGTTTTCGCTGTATGTATGCAATACTGGCTAAATGTGTCATTATATGTACACATACTGGATATAAACGAGTGTAATATTAACAAAGGCTCTTAAGAGCCACTGTGTAACCATCTATCTGATGGACTTGTCAGGAAAAGCCACCTGCATTGCCTCTTGGCTGTCTAATAGAAGCAGAATGTGTTTGGCTCACTGCTCCACCGCTGGCCATTCAAAGTCATTACATGGCCTCCCTCACAGAAATGCACACATTTCATCAGATTCATAGACGCCTATTAATTTGCCAAGTGTCAGGTGTTGCGCTGCATGGCCATGCTCTCCTCCCTCTAGTGCCTGACATGGAGAGAGCTGCATAAACATTTATGCAGCAGTATTTTTTAAAGGCCCTCTGCACGGTCTTGTAAATCTGCCTGCCGCTTTGATGTCTTATCTGGAGTGTTTTGTGTGCGCATGTGTGTCAGCAACTAAGCATTTCAGTGTGTCCAGCTATTGTGTTTTTAACCGTGAATACACTTTTCAAATACATTTTTGAGGGTTCAATATGATCAATGTTAGACAAGAAGGAAGGAAGGAAGGAACTATAAAAGCCAATTCATGGTTAGAAAATCCTCATATAAATTATAAAGGTAACATTTTGCCATGAGAACGATAAATAACTTTCACTATATATTCAACTGTACATTAATGACATGCAAAATAAGTGTAAGGAGACAGACTTTTTCCTTGGGATTTTTTCTAATTAATTTGAAATTATTTTCAAAAAATCCACTACAGCTTTATGTTGTAAAATCATGGTTTTCTGTTAGAAATGAGAAAAACACAAATTATTGACCTGTGTATGTAAAACTCAAACTGGATTTTAACAGCAGTCTCCATGCACCGACTAAATAGATTTCACACCCATTTAAGAGGCCTGCATTTCTATAATTGGTGTTTGGTGGCTCTTGAAGCATCGTAGTTTGTAACAAACAGCCCAGACATCCTGTTCTGGGAGTGATGACTGGTTTCCATGAGCACAAAACCTTCATCCTGCTTGAATTGATTTAGTTGAAGCATATATATGGTGTTCCCCTGCACGTCACTCTGACTGAGCTAATAGATTTGAAATAACAGTTAAATGATTTGAGCTGAGAGTGAGAACAAGCCCACCATTGTGTCGGAGCCTGAGGTCAATGCATTAACCCCAGGTTTTTGGAAAGACACATTTTCCCTTTAGGGAATGCGCCCCCTAAAAACACATATAATTTATCCCTTTTGGCCTCTCAGATTGTAAAGAGATTAGTTCATTATGCAGAATGGAATAGTCTTTTTGAATTATATATCCAAACAAAACATCCCCAGAGAGAAAAAAGCAGTGTTTTCTTGATTAGCTCCTCATCAGACTGCTAAATGTTGTTTATGGAAGAGAGAGAGTGAAAAAGAGACTGCACTGATTTACAAGCATGTGAGTGTTTTAGTGATGGCTGGTGCAGGTCAAGGTAATGATCATAAATAAGAGGTGCAGAAGAGGAGAAGAGAAGGCTGTTGTCTGTGTGTGTGTGTGTGGGGGGGGGGGGGGGGTCTGTGTGTGTGTAGTGATGGTGGTTGGAGGGATACAAGTCAAGTGAGAGAGAGGGTGAAGGAACATCATAACAAGTGTAACGAACAGGTTCAAATTCCTGCCGCTCATGGATGTCATAACTTGCGCTGACCCTATAAGAAAGCCATCACTAAAACTTAACACAGAAATTGCTCTGCGTGCTCCTCTTGCTGACATGTTTGCAAAATAATCGACACCAACGTGAAGCACCAACGTTTTGTGTAACAGCCAAAGTGTGTGTGAGTTCAGAATTAGCTGTGTGGAATTTATTACCGTCTCTGTTTTCGCCCTTTCTGACAGTCATTAGGGTTGTCAGCAGAACCAGCACAATGTGACAAAATATACAGGAGTTGTGGACAGTGGCAATGAAAACTCTTTTCACTTTGCAAACAATTTTGCTCGCAGCTACAAATTCTACCGAGCATGCTGTCTCAGGCAAATCCTTCGGCCACAGCAGAGAGCATGTTATTCCAAGAACAATTCATCTGAATGTATCGGCTCAGACAGCAAACACACTTACACTCTATCACACCCATGCATGGCCTCACAGACAGGTCTGTGTTATAGTATTCAAGCGCTCTTGAGACTGACTCACCCTGTTAAACACACACACACACATACACAAACACACACACACACACACACACACACACACACACACACACATATTGATAGGATTGTGCACTTGTAGCTTTCTGTTTGTTCATGGTGCTCGTGTCCCTCTTGGATTGGTTGCATTGAACAGAAGACTGGCTGCACCGAGCTGCACTGCATTTCTCCACTATCAGTATATGACTAAAGCAAGTTGAAAAACAAATATTGCATTCGATATGGAAGCTGAAATTTGTACAGAGAGAAGTAGATGCTCTGTGTTTTATACTAAAAGAACAGTTACCAATTTGACGGAAAACGTTAAGGTGAGTAGATGAGGAAGCCGTCTGTGTAGAGGAGGAACACTGGACAGTGGCAGACTTGCCCACTCACCCATGAGTCACTCCACACATGGTTGCCTCCAAAAAACACCAAATAATCACAAACCGTGTAAAAACCTCCAAAGCTGATTCAGAGAGTTGCTCAGTAGCACCTCCACTTTGGAGAGGATGGAAATTGAAAGCTCTTCCGCTGATCCTACCTCTGCATCACGGTTCAATTGTGCTCTCTTGTGGATAAAAAAGGACATTACACCAGTATTGCCTGGGGGAATTCAAATCAACTGCAACGGCAAAAATTGACAGCTGCTCAAAGTTTTGACAAAACAAAACAGAAAATTCGACCAAATTCTGTTGTAGCTTCCTTTTATGTGAGACGCTTATAACTGCAGCCAGTCCTAAAAAAAAAAATCGAAGTCAGTATTACAAAGATACTGCTATATGGAGTCAAAGGTCAAGAAATGGTAGATGAAGCATTATATTGCAAATTGAGACTGTATAACACGAACATTAGACCACTGTGCTGTTATAAATCCATAAAATGCAGTTTTACATGTTAAGAGGTCAAAAAATGCCATCAGTGGATCTGGCCGTGGCAGTGGGCAACAGAGCTGGAGGTGATGAAATTTAATGCAACAGCAAATCACCACTTTCCTCCTTCCCACACTTCCATCTCGTCCATTGTGTGGGTGTAGAGTGCTGGCTTTGCCGCAGCGGATTCAGTCGATGCAGGGATGCTGATTTGTCAAAGTGAAAAGTGCTGCTCTGTCATTTTCTGAGCCCTTAAAGTTAATATTTACGGTAAGTGCTTGACCTAACCATGTTTAATCACCTGCCAAAAAAAGGGTGTAACATTTCATAGTTGAGAAGCAGCCTTGAAATCATCAGCACATCGCAGAAGTAAATTCCCATTCCATCAAACAGCTGTGGGTGCTGGTGTAAACAGACACAGTAATGAGATAATTCAATAGCAAAAAGTCATTTTTACCCAGTTTGTTTGACCCTGGCGCTAAATCTGATCAAGGTTCTAGTGTCTGTCTTCCAAGAACCCAACAAAGACATTTGTTTTCATTAGATTTTGCTGTTATATATCTTGAAATATTGCCCATATGTTAAATAGACAGCTCGCCATCCTCCAGTTTACAGAGAAGAAGAGAAGGCGAGGCAAAAGGACTGAAAAGAGCTGTCGATTGATATTGTGCTGCAATCACAAAGGTTGTATAGTTTCGAAAGTCACAACTAAGACTCAGCCATGATGGCATTCCTTTCATAGTCGCTGAACATTCCTTCCACAAGTGAGAAATGGAGCCCAGCATTCTTTGATACATGGAGATTACAGCTGTCGTTGAGTGCCTCTATCCCTACGTCACAACGACGTCATTTGATTTTTTTTTTTGTAAGATTTTTTTTTTCTGTTTCAAAATATGGCAGCTTTGAAACACTACAATGAAAAAATAATATGAACGCATGCTTCCAGGTGTCTTCGCCGTATGATATGTATGTTTTTTCGACACATACGAGTATCGAAATGCCCTGTCACAGCAGGGAGTGGCGGAAAGAGGGTGACTACCGAGATGCTGTCTGTGTTTGTCAGGCCGGTCAGGAGGAATCTTACAAGAATCAGGAAATCACGTTTTTCGCATCCACTGTGCACCGCCTCTTGTTCTGAGACAGCAGGAAAGCCATTGCTATTGTCTTTTGTTTGCCATAGAATTTACATACCAGCTACACAGACTGAGGGCCCACCGCACCCTTCCATGGCTTCACAACTCAGCCAACACATGCACAAGCACCCACACACTAACATGATGAATATTTAATGTGCGTCTTGGGATATTTTGGGGACATGGATCTTATAATGTATATTTATTTTATTAAACAATGGAGTAGTTTTACGTTTGGCATTTTATAACATGGCAATGCAATTATGGTGATAATCTTTATTCCGGAATAGTAGATAAAAGTAACTTCAAACTTGCCCTTCTGAATAAGGATCAGCCGGGATTAGATATGCTTTCTCAAGAGACGACATTGGACTGTTTCTTTCCTCCAATCGTTTTTTTTCCCTCTATCACCACAGGCCTTTATGGAGCTGGTTTAGCCGGTTTTGCGGGATTTCAGCAGAACTGGTATATCAAGGGAGAACTTGCCCAGGCCTTAGTGTTTGTGTTCCTCAAGGGAACAACCGCTCCGACCGGTTTTCTGGGGTGGAGAGAGGGGAGGGTGTGGGCCGTTCACCTTATTTTCCTCTCGTCCTCCGTCTCTGTATCATTCAGTCCATCTCTGAAGTCTTAACGAGAAAAAGGGTGTTTAGCAGCGAGTAGTCGAGAGTCCCCAGCTGTGTGAGGTGAGTTTTTCTAGAACAGATGCTCAGTTGTTGTTATGTGGAGTAGGTGCTAAACGTGTGGTCGGGAGTGAAGGCAGATTCTGCACTGGCACAGCAAAGATATTTACGGCCGGATCCAACTTTCGTCAGGTTGATTGAAAGTGTGTGTGTGTGTATGTGTGTGTGCCTGTGCGTCGTTTGAGCATTCAGATGCATGCACCAGAGTTCTCAACTGCCATGTAAGGACATGTCGGGAAACAAGGACATTTTGGGAAAGCAAGGACATTCTCTGTCCCTTTCCAAGAGTCATATATGTTAAGAGGTAGTGTCATGTTGCTAGGGAAGGGGGGGCGGAGTCTATCAGGGCACTTTCTTTAACGAGGCATGCATGCACAACACACTGTGTATCATAAAAGCTGCTTGACAATAGAAATTGAAAAGCAATTGATAAGATAAAAAAATCGATCAAACTGTCTCAGTCTTAATTTATCTTAATTTAGGTTACAGAGGGTAAAATGAATGACTTACAAGACAGAGTTGTGTAGGCACTGTCAGCCTGCACTGCTGTTCATTTCAGTTTGGTTGAAATCATTTGTCAGAAACACTGACAATGTCACGTCAGCAATGTCACGTCTGAATTTTATCTTGCAAAACGTAACCACTGCAATGAGGTCTGACTAACCAAACTTCCAATGTGACTCAAGTTAGATTTTGAACAGACAACAAACCCACTGGTGAAAAGCAGCGACCTATACAGCCACTTTGTCACGTGCTACAGGTCGTGTCTATCTATAGGTATGCGGCGTCCAAACATGCGTCGCCACACATAAAGGCAATGCTTTTCGGTCACCAGTCCTGTGTGTGTGTGGGTTTGGCTGCGTGTGAATTTACGATCTACAGATAGCAGAGCACACAGACGCGATGAAGGCGGACAGGTCTTTTCTTGCTCAGCTGGGATGATCTGAAAAGCCATTTGCCTGACGTATCCTAACATGTTGAAGGAGCGTGATCCTCACTGATCAAAATGCGTTTGTCCTTTTAAGTGATTATATGTGCATGAGTGGTTATGTGATCACTGAAATGTATTCAAATGTATATTGCTGGAGGATTTTTTTAACATGCTTGTGCATGCTAGAGAAACATGCAACATGCACACGCAACAGGCATGTATTTGAATTATAATACTGGTAAATAGAGTGTATATGTATCAGTGCTCGGATCAGTGATTAGTAGATGTGGACATGCAGCCTTTATATTAATCTGACAGCAGTGTAACATGGTCATCTCATGTTCAAGAGAGAGAGAGAACAATACATTTACCATCTCCAGAAATCTGAGCTCTGCTTCCACAAATCCCCCTCCGCATCACAATGATGCTGTATATAAGAATTAAATCTGGCTTCATTGTTTTATGCAATGGGGGG
>CAESWR010000231.1:385157-397542 GCA_903171835.1 Mullus surmuletus | reverse complement strand
TTACACCAATGATTCCGACCCCAAGCTCAATTTCCAAATGTTCAAATAAAAAAAATGAAAGATTGGTAATGATTGTATCAAAGACTGAAGAGCATGCGCATGAACAGACGTTTCTGATAACGTATCTTTAAAAAGAAAAAAGAAACGATTTTTCCCTCGTAGTACGAAATTGGTTCAGTAGTTTGGTGCATTTGTTGTTTCCGCAAATTAGAAAATGGCCTCTAAATTATTTTATTTTCATAGATATATAGATAGATTATTACATTACATTACATTTACTCGAATTACTTCAAACCATGTATTTAAAAGAAAGCATTACTGTTTGCATTTCCATGCTCAATCAGAATTGATGAAAGCCTTCTACATCACATTATCCTTTTAAAATGAACTGTGCACTGACATGCCCTTGAACATCAGATTGTGCCATGCACTTCACAGTCACAACAGCAAAGTGAGAAAACTAACCACAGTTGTGCTCACAAGAACAAATTTCATATTGTTGAAGATTAAATGGCGCACATCCGTTCACACTCAATATTGCCATTTTGCGATTCTAATGGGGAGAGTTTTATATGAAGCACAACTCGATTATTAACAAAAAACGTGCCACCCTAAAGATCTCAGATCCACTTGACATTTAATGCCTTCTAATCTGAGTAACTTTTTTACACAGTTTACAGGTTTGTTTTTTTAATACAACCCGACAACGTGTAATACTTCGATATTTCTCTGACTTTTCTGAATGATGCTGACTCTGTAATTGCCCTCTGATAGCCCCAATTGATGATTGCAGCAGCAGCTATCCTGTACTTGAATAGCTACAAATATCATTACTGCAAACTGCAAGCAAGCCTACTTTTGTGTTCACTCCCACACAAGTACTACTACTTTTCATTGTGTATTTGTATCCAATAGCACCAGCTCATGACCTTTTAATGCTGTCATTGTGAATGCCGTGTCGCTCATATTCCCAGCATAACGCCTTGGGTATCAGGATGTGTGCAAAGGAAGATAAAATGAGAACGATGAGAGAAGCTTCACAACAACTTGCACTTTATACAGCAATAATCACATAAACAGTATATTATTTCTCCTTTGCTTCTTTACTGCTGAAGACGTTTGTGATCTTCTGTATGTTGTAAATGATTGCTCTATGCTGTTTTCAAACCCTCATACATCTCCTCTGTTACCCCCCACAGAAGACACCATGGGCTGCGTGGGCTCAAAGAAGGAGCAGGAGCCTCTTGGCAAAGGGTCGGGTAACAGCGATGTGCAGAACCGCTCTCAGACAGCCCACTATGTCAAAGACCCCACTGCAGGGAACTTCGGGAGCAAAGCTGTAAGCTATGATGACACCCATTTTTTAATGGCATGGAATGGCCTTTGAATTCTCACCATTTCTCCTAAATGAAGCTTTGTAATACTTCCACGACTATGCAAATTCATTACTGAATTCAAAGTGGTATAATCCAACTTTTAAAGAAAAATAGTCAGTTACTAGTGAAATGAATTGATATTGGATGCCCCCTTACTGGGATCTTTCACCTATTTAGGTCTCAAAATTTCCGGTTGCGGACAAGAGATAGAAAACCACTTGTTTTTTGTTTTCCACTTTAACACATCTTGTCTGCATGTTGTTTAAATCCTGCATTACTTAAGCTACACTTCCCAAACTTGAACCAAACCCAACTATGTTTAACTCTTCTGTCCACTGAGATGTTACCATGCATGTTTTTGTTTACCCTGTTCCTTCTTCAACCTGTCAATGGCTGACATCAACACTTCTTTCTGATTTCTGGTATTCCTTTTTGTTTTGTATTTATCTTTCTTTAAATGGTTGGACTTGTAGTTTTGGAAGCCAGCATACAAACATCACAGCTGCATGTTAAGAAAAGGCAGCTTCAAACAAAGAAACAGTGAAAGTAGAGAGCCAACGAAGAAGGAAGACACAAATTGTTCCAACCCAAAGTGAATGGGGATTAGCTTCCCCTTGCTTGTCAGAGAGGATAGATGTGCGACTGATGTTGGCTGCGAACGTGTCCCTGTAGCTTGTTCTATATTTGCATACTGGTCAGACTTTGATCTAAGCCATGGGTAAAATAACGGCGCTGCTGTGTGTGACTGTGGTTCCTCTGGCTAGTGTTTCCTGTGTGCTGACTGAAATGTGTCGCTAACTCTAAATGAAGAAAGAGGAAGTGACAGAGTCAGAAACAGAACACCGAAGGGAGGAGATGTGTGATCAAAACTTCATTATTAAGCAACATTTGAGGCATCCCTCAACTCAAGTAGCATGTTATCTCATACGCCTAAATTTACAGACCGCCTGTCTGGTTCCTTTTTATACATTTGAAAAATATTAAGGAAGTCCCTGAAAAAGAAAATGGTTGTTATAACCCTTAACCCGTAAACTATAGTTTTTCTTTAAACATTGTAATATATTGAAGAAAACAGTCGACTGCGTTGTTGAAAAGCACAAAAATGCAAGTAATAACTAAAACTTCTGGGTTTTGCCTGAGTTGGACTTTTTCTTGGTTAGTGGTTGGTGAAGAGAGAGTAGACTTTTAACTGCTAGAGCAGGGGTCACCGATGTTTTTGACACTGAGAGCTACTTCATGGGTCCTGACCCTTACTACCAGTGGGATACATTCCTCCGAAATAACAGATTTGCTTTGACCTTTGAACTAGAATAGGTCAGACTTCACCTAAACTTATCTAAACTACATGTATAAACATGTTATAACACGATATAATTGCATGAGTGATTAAAAAAGAATAGCAACAGAATAAAATAACATTTTAGAACAGGCCTGCGGGCACCTCATGTGGTCTTTGGGGGCTACCTGGTGCCCGCGGGCACCTCGTTGGTGACCCCTGTGCTAGAGCATGACATATATATCCATCAGGACCATAATAGAGTGAATATTGAACTTGCGTCATTCAGTAAAGACATAATTTATAGCTGAATCAACTGTGGATGAATTTGTCCTCTTATCTTCTCTTTGCCTTTCTGTCCACAGGGCAAAATGCCGTCCAATGCAAACTCATCAGATGGTGAGTCACGGTTTCTTTACATGCTACCTCCGCTGTTTTGCAACTCTTGAGCTCACGTGACTGACTCTTATGTCTAAATATGCCGGCGTCTGACCAACCGCAAGTATTCGGCATTGTAGCTCAATGCGTCGTCCTCGCCACCGTAGAATATGTCTACAGAAATGGCGCAGCGACATGTAGGTCAGCCCTGGTTAGTTTGTGTGTGTGCAGGAGCCCCCAACGCCTCGCAGGGCTGCAGTACAAAGACCAACACCTTTACAAGGGTTCCTATGAAGCAGAGTAGGAAGTCAGTTATACAAGTTTTGAAAGACCAGTGTGACTTAAAAAAGATTCCACATTTCACATTTCAGATCTAAAGGCAATGGTTACTCAATCATGGGCTTCTGTCGACCACTAACTTATGCTATCTCTCCCACCCACGCTGGTGTAGGTGAAGCCATCGCCATGGCACTGTACGACTACGAGGCCATTCACGACGGAGACCTCGGCTTCAAGAAGGGGGATAAACTCCGAATCTTGGAGGAGTGAGTAGAGTAGCACGAGCGGCCTTGGGCAAAGTGGTTAAACGCGTGCTCTCGATGCAGAGCATGCACATGTGGGTGTGTGCGTGCTGTGTCTTTCTTGAAAAAAAAAAAAATCACACTTTCACACTTGTCACCCTCTCTGTCTCTGTGCAGGTCGGGGGAGTGGTGGAGAGCGATGTTGATCAGCTCCGGTCAAGAAGGCTTCATCCCCAGTAATTACGTGGCCAAAGATACTTTGGAGGCAGAGGAGTAAGTGCATGCACCGTGAACGCACAGTACTTTTAATCTCCCAAAGCTTTTGCACTTATTCCTGTCCTGTAGTTATGTAGCACTTAGCAGTATTTTCCAGGAAACACAACGGGAATGAAAAGTGAAGACATAAGTATACTGGAGTGTCTCTGAGGACGTTTCTGTACTAACTGATGTTTCCTGTTGTTGAGGTGGTTTTTCAAAGGCGTGAGCAGGAAAGATGCTGAGAGGCAGCTGCTGGCCCCTGGGAACACAGTTGGATCGTTCATGATCAGAGACAGCGAGACCACCAAGGGTGAGTGGGGCGCACATAGGAACAAAACTAAAAAGAAGAAAATACTCAGCAAAAACTAGAAATCAGCATTTACCAGATCTGAGGTTCAGTTCAGGCATCATGAAAAGTATCATCTGGATGCCATTCATGATTGAGTGTGCATGAACTTAAGCTGTGCTAAAAGAAATGCATTTTTGAATTGATCAGAAGCCAATATTAGAATTCTGCTGACAAAAACAGTATTTGCATCAACATATACAAGACAGGCTGCACCACTAAATGACTTCCTTCTTTCTCTTTCGTTACAGGCAGCTACTCTCTATCTGTCAGAGACAATGACATCCAGTCTGGGAACACTGTCAAACATTATAAGATCCGCACACTGGACAACGGAGGATTCTACATCTCTCCACGCATCACCTTCACCACCCTGCAGGAGCTAGTCGGCCATTACAAGAGTGAGTATACCTGTTACGTGTCAGATTTTAGATTTCACGATTTCAGATGCATGTACACACGCAGAGGCCAGCTATCATTTATTTTCTTGAATTTGTACACTTATTGTGGTGTGAGAAGTCCTTCATGCTTTTTATATTGGGGCACAGCACACTCTGCTGGCCATTGTTAATACAGCCACTGTGATGTTTTTTTCAGGATCTTCAGTTAATACATTGTGATTACCTTTAATTCATCATAATGACCTTTATTTTCTCATGTATGTTATATTAGGTTTCATTCTTAGTAATGAAAAATGGCATTCTGTACTTTTGCATTCCAGAGCAGGGAGATGGTCTCTGCCAATCTCTGACCAACCCCTGCCTGAGTCCCAAGCCTGAGAAGCCATGGGAGAAAGATGCTTGGGAAATCGCAAGATCATCACTTAAACTGGAGAAGAGGCTCGGTGCTGGTCAGTTTGGAGAAGTCTGGATGGGTAAGAGAGTCTTGTGTCATTTCTGCATCATGGCGTTGGTTGACATTATGCCCAGGAATTTATTTTCCAAATGGTTGTGTTTTACTCCAAGCTACCTACAACAAGCACACCAAGGTAGCAGTGAAGACTATGAAACCCGGAAGCATGTCGGTGGAAGCCTTCATGGCCGAAGCCAACCTGATGAAGACTCTGCAGCATGACAAGCTGGTCCGTCTGAATGCTGTGGTCAGCAAGGAGGAGCCCATCTATATCATCACTGAGTACATGGAGAAAGGTATGAGCGATGTTTGCCTCCTTCAGTGAGATCGTGTTAAAGTGAAGGACAATTGGAATTTTCTAGTTCGAAAAAATGCATTTTAGCTGGATGTGTTTGTATGTGCACACAGGTAGTTTATTGGACTTCCTAAAGAGTGATGAAGGCAACCGTGTCCAGCTCCCCAAGCTCATCGATTTCTCTGCACAGGTGAGATTCTTTTAGTTTTTACCGGCTCTCCACTAAAACCGAGACAAAACAAGTTTCTCTGACTAGAGCATTACTTCACTCAAACATCTAAGGCTTCAGAATCAATAAATGTTCTCATGAATTGTCATCACCCCAGTGGTTATTGACATGTTTTTTTACAAACACCTTCAAAACCCTGCTGCTGTTAATTACTTTTGAAGTTAGTACGTATAGAATTGTTTTGAGGCTCACAGAATCCCCTCTTCCAGAAAACATGCTTAACCTTGTTATATTAAATGCTTCACAAACAATAAAGCCAAGACGGAAGAGGAAGAAGGTTAAATCTGCCTCTGATCGAATCTTACCATGACGGATTTTGTAATGTTAAATTACTCATCAGATAATGTTGGAGGCAAAGCAGCTAAAGGAAGAGACATGTAAATAAATCATTTATTCATGTTTCAGTGTGTATATTAGGACTTATCTGAAATATAAATACATCCTGTGCTCGGCGATATGTACATAACTGCAGTTTAACTCAGTTCACAAGTTCACAAAGAAACAGAGCAGCTCACAGAGTCCGTTTTGCCGATTGCAGATCTTGGGGGGGCCTAGCAGTTTCCAAATAGGCAAATGACATTTTATGTTTTTTCTTTCGGTTCTAGATTGCAGAGGGCATGGCATACATCGAACAGAGGAACTACATCCACAGAGATCTGAGAGCTGCCAACATCCTGGTCAACAAGGCTTTAGTATGCAAAATTGCCGACTTTGGCCTCGCCCGTATCATTGAAGACAATGAATACACCGCCAGGGAAGGTGCGACTCTACGCTTTGACTTTCACATTTTGTTTCATAAGCAAAACAGTGAATCATGAGAGGGTAACAGAGTTGGAGAGGATTTGTCCAAAGTAGTGCTGTCACGATATCAGATTTTCACTTGATGATTATCGTGGACAAAAAATGTCACGATAACATTATCACAATATCAACAAAAATGTAAACAATAATGGTACAATCAATGAAATTGGTCTTTAATGTTATTTATTTCAAAAAATGTCTTTTGGCAGATTAATTACAATCAAAATACCCGTCTAAGGTGGTATGAAGACAAAATTAAAAAACAGTAACTGTACAACAGCATACAAAAAGTGCAATTGCACTCAATAGCTAATTAAAAGGTAACCAGATGAACTGATGAACAGAGGATCCACAGGGTGTAACATCAGCTATAACTACAATATGAACTGAAAGAAAATAATTTGTGGATAGATGTAAAACACACACTGTTGTCAAGTGGCACTGGACCATTTACACGATATTATCATATAAGCATTTTTAACATGATATTGAAATTTCATTTTTTATTACCACAGTTATCGTCAATATCGGTATACCGCAACAGACCCAGACCTAGTCCATAGCAGGAAAAAGTGTTGATGATGTAACCATTGGTTTTTGTATTCTCACTTCTTAATGAACAGGAGCCAAATTTCCCATCAAGTGGACGGCCCCTGAAGCCATCAACTTTGGCTCTTTCACCATTAAATCGGATGTCTGGTCCTTCGGCATCTTGCTGACTGAGATAATCAGCTACGGGCGCACACCATACCCAGGTAAGGCAGCCAGATACATGAACTCAGTAAAAGCATTTTTAAAGGGAATGTGGCGAGATTTCCTCTCTCAACCCGTCGATGTGCTCCTGTTCTCAGGGATGACGAACCCAGAGGTGATCCGTTCCCTAGAGAAGGGCTACCGAATGCAGCGCCTGGAGAGCTGTCCAAAGGAACTCTATGATATCATGCTGGAGTGCTGGAAGAACAAGCCCGACGACCGTCCCACCTTTGACTACCTGCAGAGCGTCCTGGAGGACTTCTACACAGCCACAGAGAGCCAGTATCAGCAGCAGCCATGAGCACAGACATACATCTGCAAGAGTTTCATTGCTTTTTCAATCAGAGCACACACATGCACACAAACACACACATACTCTGTCATGGTCATTCCGATACATGTGCATCATAGTGACATTCAAGAGGATGTGTCACATTATTTATTTGTTTCTCTTTTAGTCCACTCATTCACAGCATTCTTTTGATTAGATTTGTATCATCATTTTACATTGACAAATGTGACTTGACATTTTGTGTGTATATTTACCAAGAGATAGTTCTGGATAAAAGCTTTGTTGCATTAATGAGCCACGGAAGTCCAGATGGGTTCTGTTTTGACCCACCCAGCTCTCTCTCAACCCTTTGATAGGATTATGAGATATACAAAATTCAGGAAGGAATGGTCATGGTAGATCACCATGACCGTGACATTGGGAATTAGTCTCATGTAAGGCTATATTTGAACATTTGAAAAAAAGTCAGCCATCTGTTCATTAACAAGAGCTTTTCCTGCCCTCATCCTCCATGATTATTGTTGTGCAGACTCCATCATGTCCAAATATCTTCAGTATACAGGAGACATAATGGAAATTCCATGGACACACATAAGCACAGACAAGTAATCACAAACTAGCAATTGTCGCTCACCTTAAAACAGTCACAGGGAAAAGACTCGGCAGATATTGTGTATCATCAGAAGAGGGAAGAACGACAACACCGATGTCAGTGAAATATGCTCTGATCATATTCCATTTAGAAAGCAAAGTTGACCATTTAGCCTTCATCAAAGGTCCATTGTATTCCATTTTGAGAGAGAATGAAAAAGAAAGTACTGTAGGCTTGCGAAATGGAACATGATGTTGGACGATTCATTTTACTTCAGTCTTATATTTATCTTCTGTAGATCTTTCCATGATGCCATGGCTTCTTTAGGCATTACTCCTTTGTGCCTTTTGCAGTTGTTTATTTTGTTTATCCACTTTTATCATGTATCCAAATGCTCTGTAATATAATCGCATGTGTACACAAAGACAGGGGATTAAACATGGTTAGTTAGTTGATAATGCGTGATGGTTCTTCTCGCCCATTAGAAATTAATTTTATCGGAGAACTTTGGGGAATGTAATGCAACAGGCTTTCACTTATATTGGCCTTCATTTCTCTTTGTAAAATTGATTTATTTCTGCAATTAGTAGTGTCTGTCACGAATGTAGCCATCTTTCCAAAAGACAGGTTTTCCTATATTTTTATATTGAAAGAAGAGTAAATCTGCTATTTTTAGTCAATACTTTTGGTGGATGTTTTCTCACATTGACAGAACCAGCAAAACAGTTCTTGCACAGTATGTGACTGTTGAAAGTAAAATGTGTGAGCGAGGTGGTGAAAACGATCTGGACTATGTGCATCCTGGCAAGTTATATTTTGCAGGTATTTATGAACTGTATAGACAATCTTCTGTCATCTCGCTCAGATGGCGGTAATGTGTTTCGTGGACCAGCATCCTAAAATTTCAAGGGAAGTACTTTCAAGTTTTAAGACTTCAGGATTTCAAGTGATAGCTTTCATCTGAGCCATTTAGGGGTTAGAATTTGTTGTGTTTATGTAGAGAAATTATGAAAAAAATATATTTAATAACTGGATCATGAACATTTTCCTTTGCATATTTTGTTAGATGCTTGGTTGCAATGGTTTAAACTTTTCAAATAAAATGTTAGAAACAAATGCCTACTGCCTAGATTTCTTTTGTCTTATTCTTGAAAAATTCCCTCAAAGAGAATGTGTGCGTGCGAGCATGGCTGTGTGTGAGAAACAACTACAGGTTTAACGAGCCAATCAACATCAGCTGCATGTGATTTATTCTCTGAGGCCTTGAGAAAACTTGAATTGCAAAAATGGTTAACAGACGATCCAACTCTGTGAAATGGTCAGAAAAAAACATTAACCATAAACTAACTGCAAAAGGCACTAGAGCTATCGAACACCTTTTCAGAAGGAAGTGTTTTAATGGTTCCACTGGCTATCATCTTTATGCTAAAATTTTTTTAATAGTCCCTTCAACACTTTTAATCTAAGAAATCTTAATTTCTATGATGTTACTGCTGTTTTTGATGCCTTGCCATAATTTGCCGTGTTTGTGCCTTTGATGTAAAGACAGGTGGGCATAAATATAGCAAGGGAAGGGATAAGAGGTCATTGGAAACTGAACATGATTAAGTGTGCCAAAATTTGAGTTCCGGAGGGAGAATACAGTGTATTATTAGGGAATATTATTTATATTTATATTAGTTTTTAGGATGAGTGTTTGGAGATAGTCATCATGACAATTGGCATGACCATCCAGGATTGGGCTTTTATTGTGAAAACCCAGGCTTGATTGTAGTCAAGGGGAGACCTTGCTTGAGAGCTTTCGTTTTTCAGAATCCTGTCTTTTTTGGTGGGAATGTGAGCACATAATGTAAAGAACTGACCACTGCAGGTTTAACGAGCCAATCAATGTCAGCTGCAGGTGACTAATTGGGTGTATACATCTTTGAATCAATTAATTTCAGGAAGGTAAATAACCGAGCACACCTGCAGTGCAGCTCAATTAATTACAAAAGTAGAACAGCGGGAAAGAGCAGCGTAAAGTGCTGTGATTCTTAGTGAAGGACTTTCACAGGCCATCTCCTGGAGAGCTGCCCAAGCTGTTTACACATATCCAAACACAAGAACCAAAAGTGGGTGTTTTGTCTTTGGCAGGGAACTGTTACTTTAATCGATAATTTTGTTTTGAACTGTTTTGTTCCATAAGAAATGGCCTGTCTCGTTGCTGGCAAATCCACCAGGCTTCATTGAAAAAAAATAGTGAGACCTAAAGAGATGTGGAACTCTCTTCCTTTTTGTAATAATATTTTATTTTTATTTTTGCTTTAATTCATTAAATAAATATCAATTAATTCATATTTTATTTTTTGATGGCATGTGCAGCTCTACTTTGCACCATTGGAATATTAAAAGGGGGCAGAATTTCCACTATCATATAAGCAAGACATGAAACACAATAATGATTTTATGACATAAAACTGTATACATGTTACTGGTTTGAATTATCGTAAGGATTGTGATTTAGTCAGCTGTAAAGAGGGACATATTTCTGGGTGTGTCCGATAAAAGTGAAATTAATCCATCGAAATACCCCTCACTTCCCTGACGTCACGAATGACACGTATTCAAAATGGCGGCCGCGGCGATGGTAAGTGGAGGAGCGAACTCTTTTTCTCTCAAGTGTAGCTCACTGATTGACTCTTCCTAAAATCCGGCCAGACGCGGCGTTGCCTCGACAGTCGAGAAAAGCGCCACCATCCTTGATAAACAGCATTTCTGTCACTGAACGGGTCCGTTTCGGTGGTAGTTTTGGTCGGCGTTGGCGCTGTCGCTAACTGCTCAGTAGTTAGCTAACCTCACCTAGCTTGATCGTCAGTCAGCGGTGCCTTTTTTTTTTTAAAGTCGTTCCGGTTTGGACGCCTCGTCCATTCGACGGTGCTGACGGAGCAGGAGCAGTACGTGACTCCACCGTTGCACTGTCATTTGTTTTTGTTTTTCCCTGTACTTTAGCTTGAGGTGAACTTAGCAGCTAGCAGCTCTGTCAGGCACCGGCGTGAGGTGGTCGACGTCGCGGGGATCAATGACAGCAGCGCGTGAGACACCGGAAATGTAGATCCTGCTTTTGTATGTAACCGGCGACGCTCGCGCCACCTGAGAGCGAATGTCTCGTGAGTGTGTCTCAAGTTGGAGCCATGCTCGCTCACTTCCGTCATCATCACTGACAGCCACTACAATCTGGACGAGTTCACCTTTTGCACCCTGGCGGCGATGGTGCAGCTTCCACTGTGGCGTCTCACAACCATTCACACATTGAGGATAGAAAAGTGTCACTCAATGATCAAATAACAGTGCAAAATAATTGATACTTTTGATTATTTTTGTTGTCTTGGATCTCATGTTTGCTCTCTATGACGAATTGATATTAAAAGAAATAGGGAACGAGGTGATTGTTGAGAAAAGAACAAACTCTGCCAACAGGCTAGTTTGCCAGAGCCAATTTATATATCATTTAGAGATAGAATTCATTCAATGCATACAGAGGATATCGAGATTTTAGGGGGGGTCTTGGAAAGAATAGATTAAAAAAAGCTTCTTGGGTAGACACAGCAGAGCATCATTGTGGAAAAATTGTCCAATTGGAGAGATTTGTACTGAAATTGAAGAGCACCTCAGCATCATCTCATGAACCTAATGCGATGCCTTATAGGAAGGCATGAATTTGTGAACCAAGATTAACCAAAAGACGATGGATTGAGCTTATCCATCTTGGTGTTTTACACATATTGCTAGTCAATGTTGGATCTGGTTGAAGTGAAGCAAATTGTTGTGTGTAACTCATGCCGGATTCTTGTCCTTCCAGTCAACATGTGGTTGTACAGGTTGTCCACCAGTCGCAGTTTTTGTGCCTCAATCACTCGTGCATTATTGAAAAACACACCAACTGTAATTTGCTTAAATAATCGCAATCAGTGTGTTTTGTTTGAGGTCAAACTATGGATTCTGTTGGGTAAATTGTTTTCACTTAGAGAAGTGTGTTTAGGAGTCATTCTGAACAAATAAATCCTCTCCTTGGTATCAACTGTTGTGCTGTGCACGGCCTGCTACTCAGGAGGCATGTGAAGAACTTTGCTTCCCACACACCTTAAGGCAAACACTAGCCAACTAGATGTCATGTGAGGGTTTCTCTTTGGCCCCTGGCCATCACGGAGCCACCACTGAATCCACCTGGACAACGGGTGCTTTCTTAATGTCTACAGGCCCTTGTCACTGCACGTCCAGTTGCCTTAAAATATCTGTCTGTGCTACTTCACACAGGGGCCACACTGTGTTCAGGGGAATACTTAGTAGTTAGAAATGTTTATGTCCAGATTGCTTACTTGTAACATGTTTGGCTTTGTTTAAAATGTTGCTTTGCTATGACAGTGGGTCGTTTTGGTG
>CAESWR010000231.1:324750-335151 GCA_903171835.1 Mullus surmuletus | reverse complement strand
ACTGCCTGTTGTTCGGGGCGACGTGCCTCCAGACCGCAGCGGGGTTACCTGCTGCTGCAGGGTCGGGCTCCGGGTCCGTGCACATCACACACAAGATGTATTTTTGCAGAAGAGACGGGGGGCAAAATAGACAGCACAGGGTGAGGAAAGCCATCATTTGGGACGTAAAATCACCAGGTATTATTTAGACGCTCCACAGATGTGTTTCTATCCGATGGGTGACTCTGAAGATGCTTCCCCAGTTCGATGCAAAAAAAAAAAAAAAATTACCCCTGAGGAACAGAATCGATGGCAAGTTAGAAAAGTTAATTTAATCAAAGACTGGGGCTTTTAAAATAGTTAAAATCAGAATAAATCACAGCTGACGTCAGGGGGGTCTGGATGCGTTCGATTACCCGTTAAATTGTCACATGTTTTTGTCTTCGAGGAAAAGTGTATTTTTGGAAGCTGCCCGAGTGACAGAATAACAATAATTGATGAACATTGATTGATTGAACACAGAATCAGTTGGCAGACTGCTATGGTTTTTGTTCCCAACTGGATTAATTGTTTGGTAGACGGATATTATGTACGAAAATGTCACTTATCAAAAGTGATGATTCAGTAGAGTCAAGTTTGTTGGAAAGGACTGAATGTTGCATTTGAAGTTTTTAAATATAATGAGCAGCTCGGATTGTACTTTTCAACTTGGAGAATTCAGATCAATAACCGTTCTTGATATAAGTGGATTGTAAATGTTGAAAAGAATTCACAGTGCTATTTCCTTTAAAAATACATAGATATATTTTCCAGGAAATCACACCCAAAACATGAGAATTTCTGCAACCAAACATGAGAGGACATCCTGCAATAGGAAATCTTCTGCAGCACTTATTACAATCGTTTCATTTTGATTGTCATGAAAGTATAACTATAATAAAGTATTCTGTACAATTATTCTTATTTAGGCCAAATCGCATCCCTCAAAGGTTAAATCTGAAAAAAAAAAAAGCATTAAAAATCCTGAAAATCATTCACAAAGGCTCATTGGTTTTGTATCGTCACAATGTTTTAAAGTAAGAGAAATAAACAATTTCAAAGCTCTTGAATCACAGAAAACAGACTTTTATAACAGATTATTCCAGTTATTTAAAGACTCATAAAGCCTTGGATATACATGGATGACGCTACACTAAGAAAGTAAAGTTCCATTTTATTGATGAATCAACACTTGTGAAATTAGCTTTTAGTTTGTTTCTCATGCACGCTTTTATCTGAGGATGCTATAGCATAAACATAGCGTGGGCAAGAGGAGATGATAGTGAAGCAGAAGCTTGAAGATGGATGGGCGACTTCCCAGCATCACCAGTGAGGCTTCTTTCATGATGCCATTGTTTGTTTATTTGGCTTCCAGTGCGGTCGATGCGACCACAGTCAGGTTGATTGCAGTTGCGCGGTGGTCTGTTATTTACAGTGGCGGAGTGATTTTTAACTATCTTATGAAACGCCACATCACGCTGTGGCGCAGACTCTCTCTGATTTCTCCCTCCAGACTGATTCTGCAGGAACACGCCGAAACCACCCTGCCAGCCCAACGACTCGGGCAGCCTCCGAAGCAGCCGCGCCCCTGCATGTCTCTGCCTACCACACACCTAATCAGTCCTGATTAGCTGCACCGAAAGGAACGAGGAAAAGCCAGCCTTTCAGAAGTTGTGATGACAGGACAGAAGAAAGCGATGGGCTCCCTTAAATAAAGCCTTCATCAGGCATTGAGCGGAAACATCTGTGTCTGTTTATGGCGGCTAACAGTAGTAAGATCTCCCGCTCCTCCGGTGTCATCCCAGCTCACCTCCTTGCCCCCTCGAAGTCCTTCCCCCTCACACCTCCAGCTTCATCCTCACACACACCAGCGTGCTCATCAAACACCGGCTCTCCGTCCCACCTACACCAACCGAATAGGTCCAAAATCAGCATTGGTGAACACAATAGCAATTAGTAAGTGGGACAATTTGTTCACATCTGGAGTGTATTTCCTTGCCACCAGAATACCCAGCAATCCCCTTATTCTGAGTCAAGCGTGGTGGGAAATGAGTATGTGTGTTTTTATGTGTTTTGTTTAAAACAGATGGGCGGTTTACATTAGCAGAGATGGGCGATAAACAGCTTAGAAAGGATGGGGGAAACCGCCGGGCCACAAAGAGAGAGACAGAACCGTCCCCTCCAGTTGTACAGATGTGGCACGGACGCCTGATGTGGACAGACAGGATTTTCTAACTGGGTTTGGTTTGGGCCACCAGCTCTTTAATTACCGTTTTAATCAGCCTGGCTGAGAAATCTGGTTTGGTTTTTGGGTTGAGACTACTCAGGAATCATAGATTTACATCCAAACGTGAGTGGTGGGTTTCTTTGCACATATATCTTCCATCAGCGTCCTATTGTGG
Organism: Mullus surmuletus; assembly: GCA_903171835.1. NCBI lineage: Eukaryota > Metazoa > Chordata > Actinopteri > Syngnathiformes > Mullidae > Mullus > Mullus surmuletus. Next base: position 332,731 of record CAESWR010000231.1, on the reverse strand, counting down.
CCAATGTGCCAGAACATGAGGTGCAATCAGTGTATTACTGGTCAGAAAATAAATGTTACGCAACCTGCTCCGATGATGTGGGGCTTAGCGGCGTGGCTGATGATCCCATCCCGTGCCTGTGATGTAAGAAGGGAGCATCTGGTGCTTGATAATTTCTGGGGAGGTCTATCTCAGCTGGAAAGATGAGGTGGGGTATCAGGTGGCAGACAGCCCCTGTCAGAGGGCTGCAGCAGGTTGATAAGCTGGATGGGTGGGACATGGACCGTCCCGTCACTGAGTCATAGCGCTGCCAGGCAGGAGATCCTGACACAGACCCGAAGGTTCCACTGATGTCACCACAGGAAGGGCATCCTGAGTCGGTGGAGAGCTAGAATATTTGACAAAACTTTATTTCTTAATGCGATTTAATGAGTTGAGAAACATTAAAAAGTGGTAGCAGCAAAGCAAAAATGGACACACACTTTATCCACAAATCTGTATAATCGCATCAAAATTGTGATGTCTTTAAATGCAGATCTCCAAAATACAATTCATGATATTTTTTTTAATTCTTATAGAAATGAAAACATTATGTCATAGTGTTATATTTACTTTCCATTCATGTTCAGCCATTTAGCATGTTTTTGTCATCGTACCATTGTACCATTCTAGGAGACAACAAACAAATGTGATGATGTTTCTTCATTCACATATATTAAACTATCTTAAGCTTGAAGTATACAGTATAGCACATTACACTGCAATACTGATGTTTGAGGTATACCGTTTTTTGTTTAAAGAAACTATAGAAATAAAAAATGATGAGTAAATGAGCCAAAGGGGAGTAAGTACATCGTCTGTAGTTTGGGTATCAAAGTCTAAACATTTAAACAAAGTCACTAACAAGTGCATTTGCCAGATGTCACTGCTCAAAAACACTTCCAGGTTAAAAGCTTTCAGTTCTCATATTTAGGTTTTTCTCCCATTTTTGTTACAAAAAGGTTCAAAACGCTTCAACTCAGACGTATTCTATGACCGCCGTGTAGGTCTCTTTCATTTTGCACATAGCTATGAAATAAAAATCATGCACAGAGTCTACTTGAACTGGAGCATAATTCTTCCTTGAAAACATTCTAATTCTAATGAAGCTGTTTATAAATTTATTGTAAAATAAACCTCCTTTGTTTGGAGCAGGATATTTTCAGTAAACTTTCTAGTTGTCCTTCACCCATTTGGTCCTGTTGTTTTAAAGTGAATGTCAAACTATCTGAAGCTGCCAGGCGGCTCTACAGTCGCAGCCTGAACTGAAAGCGAGGTTGTCACTAACAACCCAGAAAGGTCAAGAGGAGGCGACTTGTTTGAGGTTGACTACCTTATTTCCCTCTTCTCAAAGGCTACAGGCAGAACACTGCAGGCCTGTTGTTCTGCATAAGCAGCGAGTGAAGAACGAGGCTGTGAGAGAGAAAAGGTGAAAAGTGACGTATGTATGCATACGCTGATGTTATAATCGTCCACAAACTTCCTCCTTTGAAGCACACTATGTATCTGAGGATCTTTCAGATGTAAAAAGGGAAATGAAAATGTTACACGAGAATAAGACATAATGCAAAGACAAAAGTTTACAGAATGCCCTGTTTCATCTTGTGTATGATGTATATTGTTGTTCATAATTAAATATAATGTGAAACATTTACGACATCTAGATTTCCACTGAAGATGGTAAGTGTCTACAAAAAGTGAGGTGTAGAAGTGAATGTTCCAGTTGCATGTTGTGATCCATGTCATCTGTTCACCTGAAGGAAGCCTCCCCCTCTCTTTTTTCTCATGCTCGGCTTTGAGTTGTGGTTCTTCGCATTGTTATCATTGCTGTCATCTCAAACAATGAAAAACAGTGTGTGTTCAAGGGATGGGGGAGGAGCAGACATAGTGAACGACACAGGAAAAGAGGGAAAGAACAGCCAGCTGTCGAGCATCAGAGAAAAGAAAAACGAGAGTGATTGAACACAAAGAGAGAATACGTTAGCCTGGGTTGGCTGAACTGGAGGATGTGGAGGGATTAAGAAGCCTTCAAAGCAACAGGCCAAGTCGAAAACATCTCCAAACTCCACATTGTGAAAAGCCACGTGGGGTGGTTGAGGATTTTGACTTAAAACCAGATAAGTGAACTAGTTCTAGTGAAGTAGCTCTGGGATTTCGACTTCATATGTTATTTGTTAGATTGTAACAATTATTTGCGTGCATTACATTGTCTTTTGACAACAACAAATTGGATGCAGATCTTCAGCTGTGTGACTCGCTCTCTCAACAGTAGATAATGATCTTTTTAATGTGACATATTTAAGCAATTATCTGTCGATTCAGTCAAACAAGTCAGGCTGGCAGAGAGTCCACAGATTTAAATAAAAGTAACAAAGGTTTGAGACCGCACCCAGGCCATATGTTGCCATGCCTACCCAGCACACTGGCTTTGGGCATGTTGAGCGCACATGTGAACATCTAATGAAGAACCTATAATCACAGAGCTCTGGGAACACTGCCCCTCCTTTCATGTCAGTCTTTATCATTGGACACTGATTGGCTCCATCTGATTTGCAGGGAATCCCGAGCTGAGCGGGATGCCCTAATGCAATTTTTTCTTTACAACCTGAACTTTGCATGACTACTTTGTTCATCAGTCTGAAGGAATCGCCAGAGAAGAGTTTTAAACTGCCTGAGAGGTTTTACTAATTGACTTTTTGTAAAGGAGCATTTTTATTTGTCTTCAAATACTTAAGAATAATTCAAAGTAATGCGGTAGTTGTACTATAGATGCAACGGTATGTGCTGAGCAGACCAATCCACTGAAAAAATATGCTTATGCATGTACGAAGCAATTAGTGATTTGAAGAAATAAATGTAGATGCCCCGACTGCCAAGATGTCTTATTCTGATGCTGTTATAGTGACATCTATAAAAATGAGTACAAAATTAAAACATACAATAAGCCTAAATTGTTACCAATTAAACATTGCTTATTTACAAACCAGCCAGTATTAGCATTCATCCAGAGTTGTGTATCTCACATTTTTGTGGCTTTAAACTACTTTAGTAAATAGTTGGGAAATGCTCTTGTATGCATGAATTAGTAGCTACCATTTGGACAGAACACATGCCAGCATCCACTAACGTGGATTTTGTCCCCAGTGGGAAATGACTCAGCAGAAGTCATGGGCATTTATCGACTGCAGCTTCAATCAGCAGTGTTGGAAACATAATACCTGTGTGGACGCAATCATATTTATTCCTTTTCCTTCATGGCGCTTTGACACAGAGAAAGGAAGAACAGAAAGGCAAACTTGTTTTTGCCACTTGAATGAGGTGTTTGTGTGCGGGTATCGAAATGATATGTTTGCAGGTTGGAAACCAAGACACTTCAAACTGAGTGGCACTGAGATATGATAATTTTCTGCTGCTTCAGCACTATCCATATTTCTTTAAACAAAAGAAGCCACATGACACTAGAAATGTTGATTATAGACACTAATCCAAGATGCAACATGCTAGAGAAAAACATATAATATCCATACAAGCTGGTGGCAGACAATTATTAATTTTTGCCAATAGTCAACAATTAATTGTTGCATTGAAAAATGCTGAAATTCATACTCATTACCATGGAATACAAATTATCTATATTATTATTGTATTCCCATATAATGCTAATTAGATTTAAATGGCACTGTTGAAAAAAAAACTAGATGGCAAACACAAAAATATTTCATTCATTGGTTCACTCATTCATTTACTTATATTATAATTTATCAAGAAAATCAGGCAAAATCCAAAAACTCGGGGAGATCTCCCACAGCAACGCGTGTGAAACCACCGCCTCCGCACCTGCAGGGGGAGCTAGAGCGCCGTTTCACAATCTCCCATGGACGCAAAGAAGACAAATCAGCACGCCAGGAGCCGGTGCATGCTGGGATGCGACATGCACCACAATGGCGGTGAGAAAACAAGCCCTCACTGCCCTCACACTGACAGGTTTGCTGTCCGCCCTCGTCCTCCGGAGCTGCCGGACGCTCGCAGAGGAGCTGACGTGGGACGAGAGCGGCTACGTGTTGTACTGCCCGTGCATGGGTAACTTCCTCTGACTCCTTCCGGCTGTCAACACCACTTTTAGTCATTCATAACTTCAGAGTGAGCTCTCTCCTGTTAGCCACCTGTTGGCCACAGCGATTTGACATTAATATACCATGTTGGTTTCTGCGTTTATTCAGCTTCCGGTTTCATCTCATAAACCAGCTTCCGGTTTCATCTCATAAGCAAAAGTGGCGCTTCCTTGTCCTCCTCAGGTCGCTTTGGCAACCAGGCGGACCACTTCCTGGGATCTCTGGCCTTTGCTAAGATGCTGAACAGAACCCTGGCGGTCCCTCCCTGGATCGTGTACCGCCATCACACACACCCTTACACCAATGTAAGTACACACACTGAAGAAGATGATTGACAGCTAAGCCAATCAGGTGTTAAAAGAAATACATGTAAACAGTCAGGTGTCATGTTGTGAATGTGCTCCGAGGGTGCAGACCTTTGCTGAGGTGATGAAGATGACATCTTTATGCACCCTGATTTTTACTGGAATATTCCTTTACCCTCCGCCAATGTAAAATGTAGATTAGAATAGTCTTTCTTTATTATCCCACAATGTGGAAGATACAGTGTTTCAGCAGAATATACACACAGAAGAAAAGCAACAAATAGAAGGAAGACAGGATGAATTATAGAAAATAAGGAATAAATGTAAAAAATGAATAAATAAATGTACAAGAAGTTTGCAGTTTTTCATAAGGTTTAACTGATCTGCACCAAACCACCAGCACCCTCAAAGTACAATCCTTCTGATGCACAGAAATGAGAAAAACAACTAAATGTCAGCATAGGAAATGAACAAAGTATAGCATACATACGCCATATAGAAGCAGTCTGACATTCACCAGGCCATTGGTACATCAATTCAGAGTGCTGCACGCAAGCAGCTGTAAACATTTCATCAGTGCAGAATTCATCCAGCCTATTGGATCAGCAGAGCTTAAATGACAAAGAATAAAGATAAGATGGAATTTTGAAGTCTGCCAGATGATGGCAGGCCACTTCCCAAAAACATAGTGCCGCCCTGGGAGCCAAATGCCAGAAGATCTGGAAGGGACCTGGAGGCATTTAGCTGTGATGTAATAAAGGGTTAACTGATGGAGATGACAATTTTACTGATATTTCTGATCTTGATCAAAAGATTCTCGAAGCCTGGCCAGCTGCTTTGTGAACAACAGACAGTGTTTTAATCTATTCCTTTCTTTTCTATTCTGGTCAGGTCCATGTTCCCTACAGTGAGTTCTTCCAGCTGGAGGCCTTATTCGCGTATCACCGTGTGGTCAGTTTGGAAGATTTCATGGCAAAATTGGCTCCTACACACTGGCCCTTAGGACAGAGAAACGCATACTGCTTCGAGACTGCGGCACAGCGGAGTGTAGACAAGAAATCCTGTCCAATGAAGGTGAGACACCAGTGGATCTGAGCTGTTAGCGTAAGTGATCAACCTCTGCTGCAGAGGAGTTTTTTTCATATGCTTTGAGATAAAAATGTCTCCACTCTGATGTGAAAATGTTGAAACTGAAGTGGGGATCAAATTAAACTTCCTGGTAGTATGTATGTCTAATTTAGGATGGAATACTGCCCTCTGGTGGCTGCAGTGCCACCAATTAGGAAGCAAGTACCTCTTTTTCAGGTGCCGGGTTTTTATTTTTGAGGTCTCATGTGGTTTAATGGTTCTGGTTCACTTTCAGGATGGGAATCCTTTTGGTCCATTCTGGGATTACGTTGGTGTGGAGTTTGACAAGTCTGTCTTGTTTGGTGGCGTCTCCTTTAGTACCTACCATCAACCTCACTGGATGAAAAAGTGAGTACCTCTCAGAGTTTTGCTACTGTCTAAAATTCAGAACGAATACTTCTTACCTGAAACATATTTATTAATTGACAGGTAATAAAGGCTCAAAGGGTGTCCATTCTGAATAGATGTTTGTTGCAAAGGTCTGGAGTTTGGAAAGATCTGGAAAGGTCTCACGCGTTTCCTTCGCTGAAATAGGTTCCCTCCCTCTGAGCACCCCGTCCTGGCCATGCCGGGTGCTCCGGCCCAGTTCCCAGTGACAGAGGAGCACGTTGGCCTGCAGCGTTTTGTCGTGTGGGCGGACAAGATGGTGGAGGAGGGAGAGGAGCACATCGCCACCCTGCTAAAGAGGCCTTACGTGGGCATTCACTTGAGGATCGGCATTGACTGGGTGAGATGGGCCTCGTCCTTTTTATGAGTCAGGGCTCGGCTGCATAGAAGTTCCTATTTTCATTTCCTCATATCATCAGCTCATTAGCTCACATACATGTGCACATCAGCAAAAATAAGGGCAGATTAGTCATGGAGCTACATTTGGAGAACGATGTAACAGCAAATCATGTTTGGTTTTGGTCTATTTGAGAGATTTATTTGAAACTGTTACAGATATGAGTACATTTAAAAAAAATAGATGTAATAGGCCTAATTCATTCTGATCTCATTTAAACATGAGAAATCACCTGTCTTACCATTAAAGATAAATAAATAAAAAATTGCCATTGTGGAAACGTATCTAACCTTCACTTATTTCTTCCATTTGTCCCTCAAAGCAAAATGCCTGCAAAATGCTGAAGAGCGGCGATGCAGGACCCCACTTCATGGCCTCTCCGCAGTGCGTTGGCTACAACCGTCAGACAGCCCTGCCTCTCACCATGGACATGTGCCTCCCGGATCTGTCAGAGATCCGCAGGGCCGTCAAGCTGTGGGTGAAGAGGACTTCCGCCCGCTCCGTCTACATCGCCACCGACTCCGAGTCCCACAGTCAGGATATTGAAAAGCTCTTCAAGGGAAAGGTAAGACACTAAATCCTTTTTACGCTCCTTTGTCTCTCTGGCCTAAAACCTTTATCTTGCTGCGTCTTGACTCATTCAGAAATGCGGTTTGGTCACATTAAACAATGTCTGTGAGGAGCTTTCAGCAGGGTGTCACATGTTTTCAACCACAAAAGCTGAAGTTAAAGTCTTTGTTAATACTTTGCATGCGATTTTACTGATATAGAACTTTAACTGGATAGTTGCAAGCTTTTTTCACATTATGCGTCGTTTATTTTTGGCCCTGGTTTGAGGAACTTTAACTTCCTTACCACTTAATTATTGTATTACTCACCAAACCTAATTTATTTCTGGCCCTTACAGGTGAAAGTGGTGACCCTGCAGCCTGACTCTGCCCAGATGGACTTGTACATCTTAGGCCAAGCAGACCACTTCATTGGCAACTGTGTCTCCTCCTTTTCTGCCTTTGTGAAGCGACAGCGGGACGTGCAAAAGCTCCCGTCCTCCTTCTTTGGCATGGACAAGCCTGGGAAATCAAATCACAAAGAAGAACTCTGAGCACGAGCGTCACGTGGTCGCTGCTTTGCACACTGAACGTGGGATGACTGTCATGAGGCGGGAGAGCCTGTGGAAAGCGGAGAATATTTATATGTGACATGATGGTTCATAATGTGTGAAGCAAGATTAGGAGTTAGGTTGCCAACGGGTCCAATTTTAGAATGGCTTTTAATCTGTGAGATTGTAGGGAGGGTTTATAGGATAGGATGTAGCAGGTCACTCGCAATGTTTGTGAAATGTGAGGACACTACAAAATGCTGTTACCAGGAAACATTTTCATTTTTGTATTGAAAAGTATTTGCATTCCACTCTCGAGTTGGCTTCTTTTAAAGCCATTTCAACCTGTTTTGTTTGACCACACAAAGGGCTGTTTTCCTTTCCTTTGGGGAAATGCATTGTTTCCCTAACATTTCCTTTAGCTACAGACATTTTCTGTGACTGCCATCATGTTTTGCAGCTCAGACTTGTTAGTGGGACCTCAGGTGACCTCAGTGAACCCTGAAAAAGCCTGCAGTGTCAGCAGCCATGCACC
>CAESWR010000231.1:136505-165199 GCA_903171835.1 Mullus surmuletus | reverse complement strand
AGCGACATTTACCGGAAATTGTCATTTTGCCAAAGAAATAAAATGCTCGCTCTTTTATCACGGGTGGCCGTCACCAGCATAGTCGAGTGTTGGTATTATTAAACACTCTCTGCTGTTCATTTTTCTAATCTTAGTAAACATGAGGATATTTGAAATAAAGTGTAAGACTTTGAATCTCCGACCGGAAGTAGTTGCCTTCTTATTTTGGTGAGCTTGACGCGTTTCGCTCGCTCTGCTCGCGCTCGCCGTACACACGACTCCATTCATCCCCGCGTCTGTAGTTCACCGGCATCCGCGTCGCCAGCAGCGTCGTGCCTTCCGAACGAGCTCCCCCAGACCCCGCCACACCATGTCGAGCTCAACCTCCCCGCCTCTCCCGGCAGAGGCTGCGGGGACGGAGGCGTGCTTCCCGCCGGGATACAAGCCCTTCAAAGCCGAGGAGCACGGCCTGGAGCGCGGGTTCCGTCTCACAGCCTACTCGGAGCTGAAGGGATGAGGCTGCAAAGTCCCGCAGGAGGCTCTGCTCAAACTCCTGGCGGGACTGGAGCAGGACCGGGCCGACGGCACCGGGAAGGCCGGAGACCAGGTGTCGGAGTTCGGCCAGCAGCCGCCCGGGCCTCGACTCGGTAAGGAAATCACATTCAAATTGGGGGTGGGGGGAAAGTAGCGCTCGAATCCCGCACATGTTATCAGCGACGGTTGACGTCTGCGGTGTTAGCTGGCGTGTAGCAACACATGCTAGCTGGACCTCTGACAGATGGAGCAGCAGAAGATCAGCAGAAGATCAGCAGGCTGTCACCCGTCAACAGCACATTCGACCCCAAACACGCAGCTCATTTGAGGGGCTTTTTGTTGCTCCCAGAGCTGTCACTGCAACACACCAGCTATGATTCAGCAGAAAAAAAAATAGTTGTCCGTGCAAAGTTCACGGTCTTTGGCAAACATTTCCTCTCGTAAAGTCGTGTCGTAATTGTGTGTGGAAATAGCGTGCACAGCAACACACAGCTTATGAAAAACCTCGCACCTTGCTGATGTCGGGGAACACTGAGAAAGTGGATCTGTGTGTGTGTGTGTGTGTGTGTGTGTTTGCAGGCGTGGGGATGGACTGCTGTGTGATCCCTCTGAGGCATGGAGGACTCTCACTGGTGCAGACCACAGACTTCTTCTACCCTCTGGTGGAGGATCCTTACATGATGGTCGGTGTCTTCCCCAGTCTTTGTTTGTTTGGCTTTGTTTATCCTGAACACAGTAGATTTATGAAGTAGATGTAGAAGATACATCATAATACACCATAAACTGAAGGCACTGGGATTGATGTAAAACACATGTAAACATAATGATGTTCTGTTTTCATTCTGATTGAATGCAGCAAGCTCCTTGACTATTGCATTGACCCACCTGAAGTTCCTACAATTTTAACACATCAAGGAAAATCACTGGATTATTGCCAGTTATCGCTCTATAGATGTTACCGATTGTTTTACCCCCCTGCCAGCAAATAACATCATAGAAAAAAGAGCAACGGGTCACATACGTCCATGCTATGCAATCAAACGGTAGTGAAAAAAGTTATTTGATCATGATTATTACTCTTTGCTGGCATGTTTGAAGTATGCACGGATACAAACTGGGCAGTTCGCCGGTGTCTTTGATCTGCAGTCTTGTTTTTTTAATCTTAAAATTGTAGACTAATTCCGATGGTTTTTGTATTTGGGATCACTGTCATCACAGGTTACTAATAGGTGTTTCCTCTCTCCCTCACTCTCTCAGGGCAGGATAGCGTGTGCTAATGTCCTCAGCGATCTGTACGCCATGGGCATCACAGAGTGTGACAACATGCTGATGCTGCTGAGCGTCAGCCAGAAGATGAACGAAAAGGTACCGCCTATGTCGACGTGTGTGGCCACGAGGACGTAGCTTTTACTGGAGTCCGATGGCTTGACGCGTGTTTATGTTGATATCTAAGCTATCCCGTCATGATTCAGAATCCTCTGCATGTCTTCCGTGCAGGACCGTGAGCGTGTGATGCCGTTGATTATCCGAGGTTTTCGCGATGCAGCAGAGGAGGGAGGGACCTCAGTGACGGGCGGCCAGACGGTCGTCAACCCCTGGATCATTGTAGGTGGAGTCGCATCGGTGGTCTGCCAGCCTAATGAGTTCATCATGTAAGTCAGCATTACCACTGAATCAAACTTGTTGAGTTGAAAGAACATCTACCTCTGTATACAAAAAGATGCCTTAATGGCAGCAGCGGTTGATCCCACTGTCAGCTGTTTTGTCATCAGGTTAAATTGTGTTTCAGATTCATATTTTGTCTGTCAAAGATTGCTTAAGGTTTCACATGCTCGGCACCATGGTTAGAATGACTTTTAAATCATCTTGTGTGTGTGTGTGTAATTTCCAGGCCAGATGGAGCTGTCCCAGGTGATGTCTTGGTTCTAACTAAACCTCTTGGGACGCAAGTAGCTGTCAATGCTCACCAATGGCTAGATCAGGTCAGCCATTCAAACTGTGATTGCACAACCAATCATATTTGGGGTTTTGTTTTTTTCATTTTTCTGCTGTGTACACATCGTGTTACCTGATTATATGCTTCTCCTCTTACCAGCCTGAAAGGTGGAACAAGATCAAACTTGTCGTCACAAAAGAGGAAGTCAAAGAGGCCTATCAGGAAGCCATGTTCTCCATGGCAACACTAAATCGCACAGGTATGTTGCGGACATAACTTGTTCACTTAACAGAGATGGCTGTACATAAAGCAGAGAAATTCAATGGCAGTCAGATGTATGTGGTCAATCAGAATTGCTCTTCCTCTGAAAAAGTGGTACCTCAGTGTCAGAGGACCACCTGTGTGACACACCAGGTTTTATGAGAATTCCCATATTTTTATTTTCAGCGGCAGGCCTAATGCACAAGTTCCAGGCCCACGCTGCAACAGATGTAACAGGATTCGGGCTGTTGGGCCACGCCAACAACCTGGCGGAACAACAACGGAACGAGGTGGCCTTCGTCATCCACAACCTCCCAATCATAGCAAAGATGGCTGCCATCAGTAAAGCTTGTGGAAACGTGTTTAACCTGGTCCAGGGCACGTCAGCTGAGACGTCTGGTATGAACACACAGTATTGGGAATTTGATCATATAATGAATGGCCTATCATAGCAGCTGGTATTTGATACTGCTTCCTTTTTGTTCTGTGGTGACTTTTAAAAATGGCAAATGACATGAAATGACAAATGACATGCTGACGGGGTCCTTGTGGTCCTTTTTTCTCTTTATCTCTCCAGGAGGCCTTCTGGTTTGTCTGCCCAGAGAGCAGGCAGCCAAGTTTTGCTCCGAGATGAAGAGCCAGAGCTCGGGAGCCGGAGGTCAAGGCGCAGCAGGTGGGGCTTGGATAATCGGGATCGTAGAGAAAGGCGAACGCGGAGCTCGCATCATCGACAAGCCGCGCATCATTGAGGTTCCACCCCGAGGAAGCCAAGCAGCTAATCAGGACAACAGCAATGCCAGCCCTGCTCCCGGTCCAAATCTGTCATAGAAACCGGGCTTCTTTGACATTGTGTGTGTGAATGTGTGGATGTGTGTATGTTGATGTTGCTGTCAACGTCTAGCCCCTTCCCCTTTTTTGAATCCACTCAAAAGGCTGAGGCCACAAAAACAAATCATGTCATTTCTTGCAGTGGAAGGGGATGTCGGCAGCATACCTTTTTATTTATCTCAAGAAAATTGCCATATTGGAATACAATTCAGGATAGTCAGCCCCTCATCTTATTAGATATCTTTCCTAGGGTCCAAAAAAGACATCTGACTTTGTATATAATGTCAGAACACCAAATATTGTCAAGGACAACATTCCAAATTATTCTCACCAAATCCAGATAATGGTAAAAATCTGAGTGTATGTGTGAGAGTGTTTTATTATTTGGTGTGTAGCTTTGCTGAGAGGAAGTGGAACACAATATTTTGTTTACTTCTTTTTGAGAAGTGGATGGTATTATTGCATAATGTGGTGATTTTAATGGGGACAACAAAAGGGTTCATCTGTCCTGGTACCTGAGTCTGCCCTCGCAACCCAGAGAAAGGTTTGAGCAGCTTCCTCTGGAGTGGCGGGTTGGTGGTCAGAATGCCTGTTTCTGTCAGCTGATTGGCCATCTAGCAACAGGTCCTCCCCAGCCTCCCTTTTTATGAAGCTCCACCTTTAAAATCCCAGCTAATGGGAGTGGGTGGAGTGGATGTATGCCTTTGGAGCTGGTGGGACTTTGCTTGCTGGAGTGCTCAAGCTGTATGTGTTTGTAGATCTCCTGTTTTTCACAATCAATAAAAAAAAAACTCCAATTAAAGTGAAAGAGTGTTTGGGTTTTACATGAGCATTTTGAAAAGAAAGGGGTGTTTGTAACATTTCAGTAAGGCATTATGACAATTCAGGAAATAAATGAGCAGAAACTGGGTATTTATGTATTCATTTATTCAGAAAGCAATTGCTTCCTTTTTTCCAAACTTTGGGGAAATTGAGAGATGATGTGCTGCCAGAAAGAAAACACAAATGATCTTTACATGAGAGCAGAAACCGTACACAGCAGAAGAAATATTGCTGCTTCACAGTTTATATTATTGCCAGTGTATTATGTATTAGAATTAGTTGAAATACCTCTGATCCAGATGCCAAAAAGAGCAAAATTCACAAGGTCATACGAAAAAGGAACAGAAGGAACAAAAAAACTCGACAGTTGAGAATGGAAAAAGTAAGATCTTTGGGACTAGGATTTGGACAGGAGACATCTTGTTCACACCATTAGACTAAACCAAAATCTGGATCAAGATTCCAACAAGATGAGCAGCTCTCAAAAGTACCTGGACTCTATTATTGGCTTGCATCAATGAGTGTTGAGAGTTGAGAATGCCATGAAGCTAAAATTAAAGATGTTCTGTACGAGATACACTGAGATCAAACAACTTGAAAGAGGCAGACATGCCAGGTTGTTTATGTATCAAATGCTGGTGCTCACTTGCAAAGTGGGGATGGTAAGATATATGTGGTGCCATTAGGCCATGACCAAGATTGAAACAGGCAACCACTTGATCCAGAAAACAGTGCAATGAACCACAAGGCTACAAGGCCACAGTGTACAAAAATATCTGGGCCAATCATTGTCCCTTGTTAAATGAATGTTGAAGTAACGTGTTAACTGAGGCAATAGAGAGAGCTTCACCCGGGTTTTTGACAGTCAACCCTTGGTCTATAGGTAGTGTAATAAATCACCGGGTTACCAGGGCAACAATGTTTACAACAATCATTGACCTGTGTCAAATGAATGTTGAAGTAATACTGAGGCATACATACATTTCTTTCAAAGTAGCCCACTTTAGGCAACATGTCCAGAAATGAGCGCTCAACTGCTGCTTTCTAATCGCACACACACACACACACACACACACACACACACACACACATAATGTGTTGTAAATGTTATAATTTTTCAGTACAGTTTTTCAACTGTATTTCTGTAGTGATTTGATGTATCTTATAAGGGAAAATAATATTTGGATGTTAAAAAAACAAATATATAAATCCAATCTAGTCTAATAAATAAGTAACATGAAATTGTAGTATTTTGATGTTTCTCCTGCTCATTTAAAGTGAGTGGATGTAATCTGATATGTTGGGTATTTTTTTATACATATGATTGTATTGTGGACTGTAAAGGGAACAAAAATGCCTAATGACAGCTGCTGTTTTCCTATATTTTCCTATAAAATGCTGGTTTCTAATCGCGTTATGGCTTTTGAATGCAGAGGCATTTGGACTTTATCTTGTGTAACGTGTATTGTTTCAGATCCATAATATTTTTTTGACAGCGACCCCGCTGATTTTGCGAATTTTATAAACATGTAATTGAGTTCGAACTATCCAACTATGGTTTTTCTCTGAGCCAAATAACGTTTCGACCGTCGCACGTGGAGAGGAGCTGCCGCGCCACCAGAGGGCAGCAGAAACACAGCGCCGCACCGTAGAAGAAGAAACCCGGAAGTGTTGACGGCGATTGTAAACAGTCCAGCTGTGTCACGAATGAAAGCCGCCGCATTGTGAACGGTAAAAGGATCAAAGTTAGTGCGTGGTTATGCGAAGCACTAAGCAGTCTATGTAACAATATTTTAGGAGGCTTTTTTTTGCATTATAGTTTAAACGTCTCGTGTTTTGTAGCACTAAAAGACGGTTTATAACGAGAAAACCCTTGTGATATTCGTGATCGAGCGTGATGTCTCATGCATTTTACACGTTGACGTGACAAGAAACATTGTGTGTTGGTGTTTGTCAGCAGGCAAAAATGCCTTATCTGGGCAGCGAGGACACGGTGAGGGAGCTGAGGAGAGCTCTGTCCAATCCCAACGTCCAGTCTGACCAGCTGCGCTACAGAAACATGATCCTCAAAGTCATTCGGTAGGCTGACACACCCACACCTCGCTCCTGCTGTGTGCCATGTAGTGGACTTGACGTCTGTCCCCATCAAATGTGCAACCGTGAATTGCACTGCACTCTTGCCACTTCACTGCAGAAGCAAAGACACCTGGGTAATGCACTAGTAGTGCTTTACCCAGGTGTCTTTGCTTCTGCTTGAGTAAACAATGGCTGTCTGTACACCTTTGTTTGTCCTATATCATTTATGCATGAAACCCGCCTCCTCCAAGTTCTCAGACTGTCCTGTTCACTAGTATTTGCCACTTGTCACATGTGTGAACTTTATGGATTATATACACGTATTGGTTACAATTTTGAAAAAAGGAAGGGTTTGGCCTTTTTTTTGGGGGGGTTTGACATGTTTATGCGACAGTCCCTCAAAAGCAGCTAGCCGGATACTCCATTGTTTGTTCCCATATGCTGAAATCCTGCTGCTTTTTAAACGTTAGAATTATGCACCAAGTGTGAGCTATTCAAACAAATATGATACTAGATGACTACAAGAATTTGGTATAGTGCTTCCAAAAAGTACCATGTTTTCAGTGACCTAGTAATTCTACAACAACTAATATTTTATTTCAAATTGATGAATTTACATGAATTGCAAGATAACCCTGAATGTACGATGATAGCTTTTAGCCAGCCTCCTAATTAAAATCTTTTACTAAATGTTTACAGTCTATATGCAGGTTTATCTTCTAGCGGTAGAGGTCAGAAATGGCCATGTTGAATCTTATAATCAGTTCTGCCACAAATGAGGAACCACAATGCAGAGCTGAGAGTGGAGAAATAATCTCAAAAGTAGAAGTAAACATTCTTTATTTGTCCGACAGTGCAGAAACCAACATACGAGAAGAGCAATGAATCATAGGAAAAAGATATAGGAAAAAACAAAAAGTACATAAAAAATAAAGATCATAAAATCTCACAAAAACTGTACATTCCACAACTATTGTACATAGTGAATATTGCACATGGAATTGTTGCACATGAGGTTGAATCTGTTCGATTTTGCCTAAAAAGAAAATCCCAATTTTTTGCTCTCAAACCCGATTTCCATAACAATTATTTTATTAAAACGAAAAAAAGACCCCAAAAAAAGGACAGAGAAATTACTTCAAATAAGCGTTTTATGATTTTTGAATTAGTCATACGGGGCACTGCGTGAAAATGAAGCTGCTTTGACAGATTTTAGACATACTTTACAACAGGGGTTATTTTGCTCATCATTTGACATGTTGAAGCCGTACCATTTCCGCACCACATATCTGCTTTGACTCTTTTTAGGCACCGAATTATTGCTTCCTTTAGCAGACACTGACATGTTTGTTTACAAGGAAAGAGTGTGTATGGGCAAAGCATAAATAATTACGGTAGCCCAGATACAGAAACGGGGGCGCACAGGCATATTAGATTTTACAATCGCCGCGTTTTCAAAATCGTCCTAACAAAAAAATCCGATTTCGATTTTAAATTGATTATTTGAGCACCACTACATGAGGTAGGTGATTATAAAGGTTTGTTGTATAGTCTGGCTGTGAAGAGGAAAGACATGCGGTAGATCTCCTTCCGGCACTGAGTATGTCTCAGTCTTTTGCTGAAGGAGCTGCTTGGGGGCCTCCACCGTGTGTGCATAGGGTGGGAGGAGTTGACCTGATGGATGTCAGTTTGCCTAAAATCCATCTGCTCTTACTCAAGTGACATTCGGTTAACTCGATATCTTATCTAATGAGTCACTGTTTGTATTGTAAATTATCTGCTTTCAAATTCAAATTATTCTACACTGGATCAGCTAATGCTGATTTGTTTGTTCTGCCAGGTAGCAACACTATCTCGACCTCATCCATGGCCTACGTGTGGAGGTCTTCTTTCCCCTTTCATAAAACCCCCCCACAGTATAACCCCTTTAACCTCTATTCAGGCATTCACAGGGGAGTCTGCTTTCCATATTAATTGCTCCCCCACTGTTCAACACTAGGTGACGTCTTAACACTGTCATACACTGGAAAGTTTCTCTTTTGTCCACACACCTCTCTGTAGCTCACTCTGTACCGAGTCTGATCCTGCTACATCTTCCCACACTTCCTTTGTTTCTCTTCATTTCTATTTTACTGACTTCTTCCCTGCTTCTTCTTCCTTTTTTTTTCTGACTCCCCCCTTAGGTTGATGTCTCAGGGTGTGGATGTATCGGGCCTGTTCACTGAGATGGTAAAAGCATGTGCTACAGTGGATATTGTCCAGAAGAAACTGGTGTATGTCTTCTTGTGTTCCTACGCCACATTAAACCCTGAGCTGTCCCTGTTGGTCATCAACACCCTGAGGAAAGACTGTCAGGACCCCAACCCCATGGTCCGCAGCCTGGCCCTGAGGAACATGACCAATCTGAGGTTGGGCACCACACACTGACTTCAGTTCAAGTAATCATGTCGTGTTCTCAATGTCGGGCTATTTTGATTCATGGCGTGACTGCATGACTGTGGCTTCCAGGTTGCCCAGTCTGGTGGAGTACGTGGAGCAGCCTCTGACAGCAGGACTGAGGGACAGAGCGGCCTGCGTGCGACGGGTTGCTGTGCTTGGCTGGGCCAAACTACACAATCTCCAACCAAACTCTGAGATTGGTGGGGCAAATTGATAACCCTTTGCTTCTGATATTAAATTGGTGTTAAAGGACCCAAAGAAAAAAAAAAGAACTCATTGATTGCCTAAATGCTCCTGATTATTGCTCTTGCAGATGCAGGAGTTGTGAATGAGCTGTACAGTCTGCTGAGGGACCCCGACCCGGTGGTGATGGTGAACTGCCTCCGAGCCCTGGAGGAAATCCTGAAGGGGGAGGGAGGAGTTGCCATCAACAAACCCATCACTCATCACCTTCTCAACAGGTTTGCGTCATGTCAATAACAAAAGCTGTGAAACAAGGATGTGTGTTGTGATGCTGAGTTTCAACGTCAGAGGCCTTTCACATTTGAGAAATATAACATTGCACAGGGGCTGAAGTAGTAGAATTATTACCAGAGGTAGGTAGTGTGCGAGAGCCATTTTGTTACCTGAAAATATAATTAAAATTTAGTTAGTTTTTTAGTTAAGAATGATTTTTAAGTCTGATTCACCTTTCTCTTACGTCATAATTTGGCACATTTTTGTCACATGTCACAAGGGAGTCACAGTAAAATAATGTCGGGCAGGTGGAGGCTGTGGTTTTGATTTTGTGACGCTGGTTTTCTTTTGTCATTATTATTGCTATGAAGAGTTTGTAAATACAGGATACTTTGGAATTAAACTCTTTATTAACATGGAATTTTTGTTGTTCGGAGAGTGCTTCCGAACACCACAGACTAACCCGCGTTGATGCGCTGCAATGCCACAACATGGTGTGTGGACTAATTTGCATTCTGCAGCAGTCAGTCATGGTTACAAGGTTACTGAAACACGCCCTTTTTATTTGCTTAAGCCATTTACCTTCCAGTCACCACACATGTATAATCTCCTGTCTACTAATTCACATGAGGATAAATAGTGTAGTGGGTATTAATAATTGATTTATTTGTACAGATATTTTCCGTACAAACACAGTCCCCATGTTCCCCACGTAATATCCCCATCCCTTCATGGAGAGTACCTGCTATCCTGTCTTTCTCTGTATAATGTCAACCATCCCTCTGTGGGAAGCTAATCAAATCAGCACCGCTAATTTACTTTGCACTTCCTGGGACATTTCTCTAGTTAGCAAGAAAGAATAACCGCCAGACAACGTTGCTGAGCAACAGTCTCAACAGACTTACAGAGAGATTTATCACTGCCTCTAATCATTCTGAAGAAACATCTTATCACTGTTTGATTTGAAGTCAGAAATAACATGAAAGAAAGTATTTACTATACACCGTTTGAAGAGGCCCCGGTGGTATAGTGTGTTTATTACCCAACATGTGTGTCTGTCTTCTCAGGCTGAAGGAGTGTGATGTTTGGGGTCAGAGTGACGTGCTAAGGATCCTGCAGCGTTACCAGCCTCAGTCCGAGGACGAGCTCTTTGATATATTATCACTACTGGATGCATCCTTGGTCAGCCCTCACCCACCGGTCATGGCGGCCACTCTCAGCCTCTTCCTCAGTCTCTGCTCCAGCTTGCCTGCTGTCAGCCTGGCAGCCTTGGAGCGAGTTCGCACACCTCTGCTGGCTGCTTGTGGGAGCACCTCCAGAGAGATGAGGTTCGCCGCCCTCTGCCACATACAGGTGAGTGTGGATTGCTTGGGAAGTGTGCATGAACGTGGCTTTATGATATGTGCATTCACCCAATATTAATGCAGAAACTCGTACTAATTATTTATGACATTGATATGAAATAACTTTTGCAATAGGTGAATTCTTGCTGTATAGTACCGTATATATTTACACAATCAGCATTACTTGTTTAGCCTATAAGGGAATGCTACACTCTCGAAAGACACATCTAGACAGGTTGAAATAATTGAAATGCAAAACATATGTACAAAAGCAATTCAAACCTGCAGGCTTTCAGTTCATCTTGTGCTGAAAGAGAATAGGATAGAAGTTCTTTATTATCCCAAAATGGCGAAATTACACAAGAAGAGGAAGTTTAAGACAAATACTTTTAAAGAAACACAGTGGAGATGAATAATAGATAAATTGTTGGTTCGGTTAATGAAATTAGCCTTTGTCAAGGGCCTCAGTATATCATCTACCTTTCAAATGAATTAAACCACTGAGAAATAATGTGTGAACTCATGCATGGACACTTTTGCCTTTGTCTAGTTGCTGTTGCGGTCTCTCCCCGGTCTGATGGGGGCTCATTACAAACGTTTCTTCTGCGGCTATGCTGAACCAGCATACATCAAGCAAAGGAAGATGCAGGTGATACTCGTTTTACTGAACTCGATATACATGTTGGCCATGTATGACGTTCTCATGCCTGAACTTGAATTTACTTATACGCAAATATGTAACACTCATATTGCAAAGAGTGGGAGGAATGACTAAAAACCTTGCCTTATTCTACAGTAAATGTAAACTTAAACCCCTGCTGATTACAGCTCTTCTTTCCATTTCTCTGTGACGATTTCAATTGATTTTGCAGTTGTAGAGTCCCATTGCCCAACCACTCTGATGTCACATGTTCGAAATACCCAAAATCTAACTGCAGATTTTGAGGCATTGCAGGGATAAATAGGCTATAAAGTATTAGTTTCCCACCTGA
Source organism: Mullus surmuletus (assembly GCA_903171835.1). Taxonomy (NCBI): domain Eukaryota; kingdom Metazoa; phylum Chordata; class Actinopteri; order Syngnathiformes; family Mullidae; genus Mullus; species Mullus surmuletus. The sequence goes on along the minus strand of CAESWR010000231.1, from coordinate 153,533 downwards.
ATGTTATACTAAATCTTTTTTCTGGAATCAGTCTATCCAGGCTATAGAATCAGAATATGTACATGATAATTATTGTAATGTTGGTTTAAGTGGCACTCATTTTCACATGTTAAGTTTAATAATCATTAATTAACCAGTCCATTATTAATGAATCAGTTTAATTTAATAAAGCCCATTAATGATCCATCATGATTCCATCATTACTGGAGGCAAATTGCAGCTCCCTGTGGAGGTTCTAAAGACCTTTTTTGGAGTGGTAGCACACTTCCTTGAACACATTGAAACGCATTGGAATCCTCCTTCATGAGCTATTAATAAGCTAATTAAATGTATATGTGAAAAGCCAATTCAAAACAATATGGAGTCTTTTTTTATCTTACTGCGGGCAGTACCAGTGATATTGTTATTGTTGTTTTTACAGGTGCTGGTGGAGCTGGTAAATGATGAGAATGTAGCAATGATACTGGATGAACTGAAAGGATACTGCACTGATGTTAACAATGACACGGCCCAGGCTGCGATCTCAGCTATAGGTACATTGACCCATTACTTGAGCTTGCAGACCCACCTTTCTTTATGATGTTTATGATGTTACACTTTGAGTTGCAAATTGCCAAACCTCTGTCACAGTTTATTCAGATGAATTGCATATTGTATCTGCGTGACCTCACTCTTCATATATACTAACACCAGTAGAAGGCTGGAAGATGATGGGTCAGGTGGCATGTTCCTATGGCAATGTTGCACAAATCTTTCTTTCATCCTCTGTCATACTTCACTACCCTGTTGCAGTTTGAAAGGCTAACCACTTCCTCTTTTTGAAAATCTTAACCGCAAATTAACGCTTTTGTCTTGCATGAAGTGTTCAGTTTACTAAAGAAAATGTGTTTTCAAGAACTTTTCAGTCGATGGTGTCAGCCATCATACCTCCCATGGTTAAAGCATTCTCCACTCTGCCATCTCTTAATTTGATCTACGAGTTATTACATGGGCATCTCTCACTTCCTGTCTCATGCTGTGAGGTGTGATTGCAGGTCGTATTGGACGGAGCTACAGTGACAGATGTTTAGACATCCTTACTGGACTGCTTGGCCTCAAACAAGATCATATCACATCTGGTATGTGTTCGCTCTCAGATATTGCACACTACTCACAAGTCTATATACAGCCCTTTAAGTGAGTTGTGTGAAATTTGACTTACCACACAACTTCTTTCCCCTCCCTCTCTTATCTCCCTCACTCTTGTTCATTAGCGGTGGTCCAGACCATGCGTGACCTGGTCTGGGTTTGTCCTCAGTGTAGCGATACTGTGTGTTTGGCTCTCGAGGGCTGCGAGGAGACACTACAGGACAGCCAGGTGAGCCAGTTGCTGATACCACTGTCCTGCCCGCATGTCACTTTAATTTAAAGCTCTTTACTCAGGTTGAAGTCCTGTACTAACCAATGAATAATGCTGTCTACCCACCAGTAATGATAAATGCTTCTCGACAAAGTATGTTCGGTGGTCGTGGATTATCAGCTCTGGTAACAAAGCCAACATGTGTTGCAACGTCGTGTTTGAGTTACAGCCCTCTTATATTGTCTCAAGATGGACTGCTCACAGCGTTCATTGTGTTTAGTGAGTTATGTGAGTTGCAGAGGGTTGCTGAGGTGCCCTAATCGAGGCTATGAAAGCAGAGTCTGTGGGTGTCCGTTAATACATTACAGCTATTTGCCTCAATGGCTGAGAATGTTGCAAGATTTTTGGGATGTTGTAATCTACATGAGCAGTTTCTGTGTTAGATTGAAGTACTCGCATAGAGTACTCACATCATTGCATAAATAAAAAACACGCACCTGAATGGAGAATTTAGTCTTGAATGCACTTTCCTCACAAAGTAATATGAATATTGCAATGACCAGCATCACGATGCATCACTTTTCTAGTGTCACCCATTGCTCCACTGGGTTTGAAATGGTCAAAAATTTAACATTGATCCTTTATACAACTTCTCTGGGGATTAGTCTTAACACTAAGCTCATTTTACAAACTTTCCAACAGGGCCAGCAGGCTTTGCTGTGGTTACTGGGAGTGTATGGGGATCGGGTTTCCAGTGCCCCTTACACGCTGGAGGTGTTCATTGATCGAGTGAGGTGTGAGTCCTCTCTGGGAGTCAAGATGGAGCTACTGACGGCTTCCATGAGGCTGTTTTTGTGCCGGCCTGCTGAGACTCAAGACATGCTCGGAAGACTGCTGCATTACTGCATAGGTGTGTGCGTTTGTTGTGAGTGTTTGAGAGAGAAGCGGGTGTGCCGGTTTTAATGCTCTTGTTTTTTTCCCCAGATGAGGAAACGGACATGTGTGTGTGTGACCAAGCACTGCTTTATTATCGCCTGTTGCATTGTGGGATAGAGGAGACACAAAAGGTCCTCCAGGGTCGCAGGTCAGACCCTTCCCTGGGTGTGCTTATTGGCCGCCCTGCAGAGCCCGTCAGCCAATGGGGGCGCAGCTTTAACACGCTTGAGCCTCTTTGGCAAAACATCGTGGAGGCAGAAATTCCCAGCGTGGGGAACCCTGAACATGTGACCTTTCACCCCAATACTGATCTCTCGGACACCCTGCGCGCCTGCCATCTCGAGCAGTTTGAAGCAGGTGAGTGTGTATGTTTAAATGTTATTATGGTTGACACGCCAGTGTGGAGTCCCTGCAATGTTTCCGAACTCCAGTGAAGGTTTCATGAAGTCAGAATAAAGAAAATGGTCAGACTGATTTATATCCTTTCCAAAAGTGGTATTACTCACACCTGTCTTTGTGTAATCCTAACATCAGTTGCCCTTACACAATATTAACGCTCACCATTTTTTACCACAACGCCAACGGTAGATAGCTGTTATCTAAATTTACTGCTATTGATTTGCTCAGAAACCAACTGAGAGGCAGTATGGGATTCAGAACCATTTTACCTGATTATTGTCCTCAGAATTACATAGTATATATAACTTAATTTGCTGTTTCTGACATATGAATGACCTGTAATGTCTGTACAGTGAAGCAGTTGCATAATTTTGGTTTTGAGCAAGATGCTACTACTTGAACAGAGTATGACTATGATATCTGCAGGCCTTTAAAAGTGTTACGCTGACTCACTGCCTCTTAGTGAGCTGGTATTTATGTTTTTAATAATGTGTTCTTTGACCTGTACTGAGGAAAAATGTCCTTGTCTAGTGAGAGTATGTGAGAAGCATTAAAAATTGCATGCATTTAGAGGAACCTAGAACAACCAAGGTATTACCACTACTATTAGTGTTTTTGATGATTATGGTTTGGAACAGCAAACAGTACGTTTAGGCTATGTTCGAAATGCAAGTTGATATAAGTGAATCTAAATTTAGGAAATTAATTTCCATTTTTTTCCCCAAAAATATTTTTAATTGCTCCTGATTTATACATAAAGGCCAAACCTTTATCGCAACCATGCAGTATACTGTATGTCAGTGCTCAGTCTATGACTCCAAATTCAGCTTGCATGTGTTCTGTTACTTTCTTGTACAAGATCCAATCCAACAATTCACGCCACATCTCAGAAAAGGGGCCAAGTCAAGTGGACTGTGTTCATGTCTGCATTAAATTAGAGGGGAAAAAAACATTTGTAAAGCTATGATTTTATTTTATATGGTTACACAGAAACATCAACCACAACACATACAAACCAGAGGAAACAAAGTGATACTTGTTGAGATGGGAGAGTTTTCCATCATTGTGCCAACTGCTTGCCAATTTGAAAAATAGCCAAACAGTCTACCTTTTGGTGGAATTATAGTACGTATACTGGAATTAATCTCTCTGTTGGATATAGCTATAAATGGAATTTAGATTTGAAAGTTGTTTATGGCCATAGGAATTCACAGAAATCAGCATTGTTTGGAATGTCAGTACTTTGGATAGGGAGGTCACCAAGGCCACTGTAACAGCCTCGATTATCTGTTGCTGAGATTGAATGAAGGACCTGCTAGAAGAATGACATTGATAAATTGTGTTATTTCCAGTGGAGTCTCTACACGATGACCTCAGGAACTCACGCTTCTTGGGAAAAAGCATAAACACCACAACTTTCATTTTCCTTTCTTCTCACTGTTTGTGTGAATCATCATAGTTGTTGTTAATTAGCAGCATCATTTAGCACCGCCTCTCGTGGACTATATCTGATGACATCAAAAGAGGTTGCACTGTTGTTGTGTCATCCAAATGATTGTTTATTGTCTGAAACACGAACCGCTCATAATCACAGTTAATACTTTGGGTGTGGCTCCTCCACTGTCCTACCAAAAGCCAGGAGGACATCTACCAAAACTAAAGACAAGAACACAGTTTGCTTTGTCAAGAAAGAGAAACTGAAGCATGCAAGAACTCAACACTCCTGATCATTCATACAGACGGTATCTTTGTGTTAGCTATATTAAATAAAACTGAAATGACTATTTCAATGTTATGGCATATGAAATTGATATAGATCTTTTTTTAGAATGAAACTGCTTACATTACAAGTGATTTATCATGCCGTTTCCACGGTGACCCGTGGGTCTGCGTAGAAACTGCATCCGTGCCATGTCCTCCCTGCATCATACTTCTCATCTTGTCAGTAACCACTCTGGAAATTCAAATACTCAGAAAAAAGGTCCACATCTAATGGACATCATTGTGACATAGTGACGAAACTGTTTTACGCCGAGCTCTAATTGTGTAATATTGGAAATATTGTGGTCAGGATTGAGACATAATCAAAGATGAGTCAAAAGGTTAATTTTTCAACAATACAACAGCCTCAAGCCTAAACGAGCCTTGATGATTTGGCCCTTGAATGCCCTTGATCATATGTCGAGGGAGCAGGATATGGCTTCATCCACTCTGACTGAGCTTGAGAGAATCTGACAGCTGGATGGTACCTCACAAGACTAGAGGATGTATTTGCTGCCAACTATAATTTCATTACCCACCGAATAAAGCCTCTGAACACTTAAGTAAATTAGAGATGCAGCTTTTAGATAAGAGTTGCAAAGAAATCTCAAAAGATGCTTTTCAGTATAGGTCATTGTGTCTGAAGTGATTGGATAATTGGATCAAATGTGATCAATTTTGAGATGTATATCTGTAAAAATAGAAATTGATCCCACAAATATCTTCATTAAGGGTCACCATTAATCAAGTGAACATAGTATGGCCCAGAGCTTTTTGATTTCATAAGGGTAGGTCCCGTTTCTGGGAATGCGGAGCCACATTTAATCTCAAATGTCTTTTCTGGCACTCATCCCCTTTCCCCTACCCAACCCCCACCCCATCCATTCTCTTTTTTTGCCACTCTCTCCTTCTCCATCTCCTCCAGACTCTGAAGATGCCAGCAGGTGTACAGAATCGTCTGCGGGTGCCCTGGCATCCAGCGACGTTGTCCCGCTCAGTTTGTCCCCGAGTCTCAGCCCAGAGGAGTTTGAGCGCCTGTGGCGGCAGCAACAGCATTTGCTTGACGAGCAAGGTAAAGAAATGAAAAGAATGTAATGATCACTATGCAGTCGAGACACTCTCTCACGTTCAGAGACTCCTTACTGGCGCAGGAAGGAGCAGCAACTGTAAAACTGGACAACCCTGTGTAAATACCTCGAAACCTGTGTTGAATATCAGCCACAGGGGATGTTTGTGTCCAATGTGCTGCCCTTTTGTTACTTGAAACCTCAGCCCCGCAGTCTGTCAGTCTCACAGGGAATTATTTTTTCTTATATTTCATGGCCAAAAGCAGAAATGTGTGTTTGAGATTTTGAGCCGTAACACGAGACATTGGTTTTGGCGAAATTTTCCATTTGTAACATTTTCTTTACAAAGTTTCCAGCTGCTTTGAAATGAATATGTAATAGACATACAAACATAGAGCCAAAAGACAATCTAGCATTTTAAAGATATATTTTTGCCTGTCTGAATCAAAGTATGGGATCTAAATATATTGATCCACAGCCATTACAAGACCCTACCCCTTCAGGAAGTCAGATACTTCAATCAAAAGACGTATGGTCAGGCTCCAGCCACCTAGTTTCCCTAAACAATCTCTCACCCCAGGAATATTTGCTTATTCGAATATTTCCTCCTCTGAAAACAATATGGCGCCCCTGGCTCAGAGGTGTCACCAGGATGGCTGATAAATAGCCAAGACTTGCCCAGAGGAACAAAACACTCAATTTACACGGCTACCAATGCCAAAGCCCGGTGAGGTGACCAATTATCACCTCAAGAAAAGTGGTATTTACACACGAGACGGGTGTTTCAAATTTAAACACCTGAGGATAACCTGTTCAACTCCCTCAGTTGGTATTTAGAGGAACATCAATAAGGTGTTTTTTGTTTTTTTTTAAATCCTATGTTATGACCTTGCTCTTTGTGTTTGGTACCAGGTGTTGACGAAGAAGAGGAGGATTATGCGTGGTTGACCGAACACGTCGAGTGCAAGGCCATTTCTCGCTGCTCCCCGCAAAGCTTTCAGGCTGCAATGCAGCTGGTCAATGTACAGATACTGGCCTTCACACCGCCGTGCACACTCCCATGGAGGGTCTACCTGTACACACACACGCAGCACGCACCCGCCGCTGCCATACCCCACAGTACACTCATACTGGGAGAGCTGCTTTGTACTGGGGAGCCAAATCATACGGCAGGAGGAGAGGAGGGGGGCGCAGGAGAAGGAAAGGATGCTGTGGAAAAGTGCAAAGAAGAGCAGCAGGTGACACGAGAGAAGGAGGCAAGGGCCGCCGCATGGAAAGACAGAGAAGACGAGATGGTGAAAGTAACTTTAAGGCAGGAACCGAGAGACGACAAAGCTCTGAGGGGCTTTCTGTCCATACTCACCACAGTCCTGCACACATTGTCATCGGAGAGTGCTTAAATGTATTAATACAATAAACACAAATTGATGTCCTTTTATCATATGATATATTTTGCTAAGTGATATCACTGTGCACAGCTAATGCAAAACTCGTGCCACTACACAGCCCATTTAAGATTAAACACATTAAGTAATGACAGTCAAATTACTTTCGTGCAGAAGTTTGCTGTTATTTGGCCATCGAACAATGACAGTTGTTGTCTAGAATTCAGCTCCAGCTCACATCTGGCCTGATCAAATCACTGTGGACACGTTCATTTTGGACCCGAGATACAAAAATGCTTGGATGCAGGCGTATCCTTGTACCCCTGACCCAAAACAAACACACACACAGAAGGTAAATGTCATGACGGAACATGTGACCTGACTTTAAAAAACCAAAAAAAAAAATAAAAGCAAACAAACGTGAGACTGCGTTGGCCCGAGCTGTTTGTTATCGAACCGGACCGTTTGAAAGTCAGCGACGACACACCTGCTTCTAATTAGCGCGCGCGGCCACCTGGCTGCGCGAGCGCACACATTTCGCGCGCGCGGGCCACCTGGCTGCTCGAGCGCACACGTTTCGCGCGCGCGGACGAGCCCGCGAATGCGCGCGTGGGTGGGGGAAGTTGGAGCGCGAGGAGGAGGAGGAGGAGGAGGAGGAGGATGTCGAGGCGGGTTTCCTTTGCTGTCACAGAGTCACGCACGTTCCTACAGATGCGAGCCCTGCACGCGGATCAGCGCACAGTCTCTTGAGGAAGACCGCCGACCCACAGCGGGCGACTCGGACGGGAGGTGAGTCCAGCCCCGCTTCTCCTTCCCTACTTTCTCTGGCTTCCCAGAACACTGACTCAGACTTTAAGAAGGAAAGTGACCTTCAGCTTTCCTGCCGGTTTATAATAACCCGTCGCTGAAGCTATTTATTTACTTGATACTTGATAAGACGCTCATTGCCGCGAATAAATAGCCTAAAATGCTTAGCCTATGTTTGTCTAGGCGCCGGTTCTTCTAAATAACTGTTGATAACGTTAAGTTTGATGTCGAGCTTGTAGCCTAAACAACGCTCGAACAAGCATGCCCCAACGCTGCTTATTGGGTTAAAGTGGTTGACAGAGACATTGCGCAGGTCTATTATTAAACGTATCTGCGTCGGTTGACAAACGTTATTTTCCTAAACTAATTCCACAAGGTATGCATACACTTTATTATTAACGAGATCACCCCCAAAAAACTTTTTATTGCATTTTTTTTTTTTTAAAGAAAAGAAGTTCACCAGGCATGTGAGCAGACCCATAACTTGCGACTAGCGCCTCAAACGAACACAGTGGGGCCCCGATTGGTATCTATGACGGGGCAAAGAGGATGACGTACAGGAGAAGCAGGTTCAGGAGGTGAAAGAGTTACTTTCCCATTTCCATGTTGCCTGGGTGACAACTGACAGGAAATAACAAATATTCCCTCTTAATCTAAGTATAGTGTTAAATAGAACAACGTCAGAATTGCATTTAGGGTAAACTAATTATTTTGTGTTCTTCGATCGTATCTCAGATTAGGAAAACCAGTTGATTGGTGGATTTCTAGTGGAAGGCGTAGCATGATGTTATATGCGAAGTGGCTGATCCAGCACTCAATGACACTGGAAGCTGAAACTGTGGTCTTGATCTACAACCAATATCCAGCAGTGTCCCATTACTGAATCTTGGCAATATTACTGCACAAAATGTGAGTGTGATTAACGTCAAATTATCTTGATTTGGTTGCTAACACATTCCCTATCAAACTGATAATTAAAACCTTTTCTGTGGATTGTTTTTGAGCTGTTAAAAACCACATCCATGGCAGTGCTTGGTGTTGTCAGATTCCTCCGAGTTTGCTCTACTTGCCAAGAAATCGTTGTGATCAGTCAGGGGTGCTGTTCCCTAACATACACCGTAGATGGACTTATTTACACAAGTTTGGTTTGGCTTGGAAGAATTTGAGTTTGGCAACAAAAGGTTTCATCCAATGCATGCCAGTAATGGAGGCACGGTATCAAAGCAAACATGAATTGAAATTCCAAAGAGCTCTCTTTCTATTCTGATTGTTGACAGGCTACAAATACACCAATGCTAGTCCATTGTAAGGCCCTCTAGTTACATTACATCATTCTTGATGTAACACAGTAAACAGCAGTGAACTCTTATTGTGTTGTATAGTCTGTCCTGTGGCCACGCACCAGAGCAATCCTGGTTGGAGAGGATATGAAACGATCTAGAGCCCATCTAAACTGAATTCCTGGACTATATATGAAACACTTTGTCAGTGAGTGTAAACAGAGCTGAGGGGAGTAGCCAAGTCTCGGCTAAAAATAAATTATAAGGGTGACCCGAGATTCAAATCATTCCGGTGTCTCCACAGTAGTACTTCCCTTGCCCTAGTTGTCCACTCTACATTATTTTGGCAACAACTTTACTTTACAAGAGGATTAGTAGGTGCACAGTAGTCATGGAGATAGTTTCAAACACCTGCTGAAAACCCATGAAATTTTACACCATGTAAACAGTGAGATAGCATCTTTTCGTTCCTAAAATATTTTTGCTCTGCTGGGAACTTGTTCCAGTGTTTTGGTTCCTAAAGGCTTGGAAATGGGGACATTTGTAATGTAGGCTTGATGATTTTCTTTTTTACACTATATGCTAGGACAGCATTTATCACAGAATTTTCCACAATTTTGAACCTTGGTGACATTTCTGTAGTAGACAACGCATGGTGTAAGTATATGTGACTTGAAGCCCACAGAGCTGCTTGCTTCTGGAGATCTGTACAAACAGGTGATTGTGTAACCTGTGCTTCCCCTGAAATAATTCATTGACTGCTAGCTGAATTCACAGGTGTGTTGACTGAGTCATACGACAGCATTATCAATGTAGTTTCCACTGTGTTTTTGTGTGTGTGTCTTGATGACAGGAAATGCGACGCTATTTGAAGAAGAATGTGGTGGTGGCGGCGTTGCTGGTTTTCGCAGGGGCTTTGTACTTCATTACCCATTCAACTACTTTAATCGCTGTGAGTACACACCCATGCAAACACACAGGGATTAGATTTCAAATCACGATATAAAGTACTTACATTTTATGCACTTGAAGGCAAACTCCACTGTATTGATCTGATGGTAATGAAAACCATCACATGAGCTGCACTTACTCTGCAATGTGCAGAAAGACGGAACATGTTTTATATATGCACATGCATTTATTTTGCAGGGCCAGACGAAACCACAGCCACCACCTTCAAATGAATTAAGTGGGCAAGCTGAGAGGTTGATCACACCAGACTCCTGGGTCGAACAGGGAGATTTCCTGCCTCTCAATGTGTCCTATCAGCTGCTTGCAGGATCACCATCTACTCAACAGAGTAGGTCACATGAAAAGTTTTTACATTGACAGTGCTCTCTTTTGTTAAATGTTACTATGACGTTGGTATGTGTTCTGAGGGTGTGGCTTTTCCCAAAAAAATTTCAAGAAAAAAATTGCACAGCCAAACCGCGGCTAATACATACTTCATGTTTGTCTGTTTGCTTTGCATGTTTGAATTCATGTACTTCATGAATTGCGTTTCTCAGACTTGCCCGTGGATTTATTGATAATCAAGAATTATGAGCAAGCCGCTCACCTTCTGTCGACACAAGAATCCAGTCATTGGGTTAATTATATATTATTTATTCAATCTCATAAATCACAACCTTGATCTTTGCCCTTATCATACTAAGCATTGTGTTCTTGCTAAATGTCCATGGACTTTTATTCTGTTGTTGGTTTCCTGTTTGTTGTTGTGTTGTTTCTGTCTATGTATTGTAAATCTAAATTGTTCTCAGGTCTCTCCTGGAAAAGAGATCTTAATCTCAATGAGACTGCCTGATAAAATGAAGATTAAAATAAAGAAAAATCTCTTGCCCTAAAAGATTTAGGTGTTCTTCAGCATAGTCAAAGTTAGTTTGCCCAATAATTCCATTGTGTATTGTAGAACTGATCTCACTCACTGTGAGACAACACAGTACAGCAACACCCCAAAAGAGAGATTCTGAAGTAATCAGTGAAATAAATCGGATTCATCTGAACACTGTAATGATGCGTAATCTAGCACAATCTCTGACTTGTTCCAGGGTATATATCTATCGGGATATCATCAGTGCAGAGGCAGAAGGGCAACTACCTGATTCCCACCTTGAAGTCCATCTTCTCCCAATCGTCTCCTAAAGAATGCTCCTCCATGGTGGTGGTCGTGCTGCTCGCAGACTTTCTTGCCAGTTGGAGAGCAACAATAGTGGCCGAAATCAAGACAACATTTCCCTCTGAGCTGAGTCAAGGCCAGCTGTTGGTCCTACATGTTCCTACGGAGTTGTATCCACCTCTTACAGGTCTGGTGCACATATTCTTTCTGCTGTGTAAACACTTTCCAGAAAGGTGATCTGCCGATGGTGTTTTGATGCAGGTGTTTCTCTGGCTCCCCTGCAGGTCTAAAGAGGAACTTCAATGATCCTGCTGACAGAGTGTTGTTCCGCTCCAAGCAAAACGTGGATTACGCTTTCCTGATGCACTTCAATGCTGGCGTCGCACAGTATTATCTCCAGCTGGAGGATGACGTCTCCTCTGCCAAGAACTTCATCAGCACCATTAAGAAGCGCATACAGGAGCAAGACGCTAAGAAGACCACCTGGGCCATGCTGGAGTTCTCCACACTTGGCTACATCGGCAAACTCTACAAATCGCCTCACCTCCCACTCCTAGCACGCTTCCTTTTCCTCTTTTACCAGGAAATGCCCTGTGATTGGTTGATGTCTCACTTCAGACTGCTGCTGACTCAAAAGGACACAATCATCTTCAAACCATCACTCTTCCAGCACATGGGGGTTTTCTCCTCGTTCAGAGGGACATTAAATAAGCTACATGACAAGGATTTTGAGGGAGAGCTCTACTCCAATCCTCAGGCAGATATCTACTCTGATATGTCCACCTACCAGAAATACTTACCACGTTTGGCCTGGGAACCTGGCAAAGGGTTTTTCTGGGGCCGCGCCCCGAGGCCAGGAAATCACCTGACTGTTGTGTACAAAGCTCCAACAGTGGTAAAAGGGATATTAATAAAAACAGGGACTGGAGGCAATGACATCCTGGAATCAGGTTTGGTGGAAATAGGCCACATTGTGGTCACCACCCAAAAAGGTGAGAAATCCTGCAAAGAGTTCCAACCATTGGGGCATTTACATGATGGGATGTTCGAGTTGCAAGAGGTTGACAAAATGTATGGCTCTGCCTCTTCTTGTCTGAGGATACAAGTCACAGCCGAGCAGACGGGTTGGGTAATCATCGAAAAAATCGTGATCTCAACGAACCTCAGCACAAGTGCTACTCAGACACATTTGTGACATTTTTTTCGCCTTCCAGGTGAATAATTTATCTGAATTCTGTGCCTTGTAACACAGTAATAAATCGATTCCACATGTTTTTTAATGCAGTCAATTACCAGATTGGCATTCTGTCACTTGAGGTGGTTGGTTTGCTGCATTGTCTGTTGTCTTGTTAAATGCTGAGCGTGGAGCACGGACTCACCGAGATCCATGTAGCTTTATTAAGTTGAGTCATGAGGACAGGATGTTTCTGTGTGTGGATTTTAAGAGACCATGTGCTCAACAAAAGGCACAATGGTATAACTAGACAGTCCTAAAGCCTTACTGGTCTCTACCTATTAACATGTCGGCTTGGCCCATGATGGTTTATCACATTCCATTGTTGGATGTCTTCCTGGAGAAGATGTACCCCCGCGCCTTTTTTTCTACCGTTTACCTTTTTGAAATTGAGGCGTCTTTAATTCCTGCCCAACTGTATAAGGATTTGGATTCCTCCAGACACACTGAAATTAAGCCATGCCAAAATGAAACCATAATAATGTGAAGCTGCTCAAGTTGTACCTCCGGTTTCCAGAGAGGAGAGAACAATTTCAGTCTTTCCGACACTGAACGAGGCTGGAATGCTCTCAGAACAATAAAACATTCTGAAGGAACAGCTGATGTAATGGTCACCACAACAAGGGTAGAAGCCAGGGAGGAGGAGGAGTAGGTGGATACAGGCTGCTACAAGGTGAATTTGAAGCTTCTCTAGTCTGTAATCATCACGAGGCAAACATCCAGGGGAACTAAGTACAGTGTGTTGTCATTTTTCCCACTGGCGAGTGATGATTTCATGAGTCGGGGAACCACTGTCGGTGCAGCCATGCAAAAAAGTTGTATAATTAAGAGTAAGATAATCATTTATCTATCTATTTATTTGCGAGACTGAATGGAATTAAATGAATGTCACTGGTCGTGCTTTTTGTTTCTCTGCTGGATTTGGTGCTGCTTGGCTAGCTGCTCTTACTGGGCTGCCCTTGCCAGTACTGGTTCCCTCTCCAGTCGTTGGCCTCTCAGCTGGCTCCTCATCAGTTGCAGAGCTCTGGCTCCCAGCTCGGTCTTCCCCTCCGTCCCGGTTCTGGTCTCCAGTAAAAGGGCCGTTCTGAGATTCTGGTCGGGCTTCAGCTGCGAGTGGCGCTCGTCCGTCAGGCTGTGTGTCCATATAAGTCTGAAAGGAGGGAGAACAGATGCAAGCCAGTGAGTGAAACGTAAACCAGTAAAAGACCTCTGTTTAATCAGTCTCCAAGACCAAGAGCTATTTTGTTGAATACTTAATCCATTTTTAGATTTGGAATGTGCAATCTTCTTTTAACCGACACTTTGTCTTACTATGAGGTGTTTTAAGGCAGTTTTAATCCATCACCTAAACACATAGGTAACATAATAAATTAACTTGAGTAGTTAGCAAGAATATGGCCTGCAATACCAATCCTGCTCCATTTTGCCTGTAGTGAGGTGGGAAGCTTTGCACTGGCTCTCCTCACCAACACACAAACCTCATCTACATAACCTTGGGTCATTTGCAAATACAAAGTCTCCTTGACTTTGTGATTTGCTTCCTCTTTGCCACTCAAAATTGCGAAACCGCTGTGCCAAAAAAAGAATCTTGAGTGCCACAGACTCAAGATTCAGTATTTTACTTCCATGTCAACAAATTCAAAAAGGGGTTTGCCCCAGTGACGCACCTTAAACACGCATGGAAAAAGTAGATAAAGCAAGTACGGCGAATACAGTTTCCACATCCAACCATTCAAACGTGCTTTGCTGATAACGTGACATTTTGTGAGGAAAGATAATAGTTTTGTGTTGCTTTATTTTGCCCAAATCTCGATATTGCTACCTGCTTATTTTTAAAGCTTTTGTCGGTGTGTGTGTGTGTGTGTGTGTGCGTATGTATTATATGCGTACATGCGTGAATGTGTGTGTCAGAGTCAAGTATCACAGAACTTGTGTCCTGGTACACAAAGTACACAAAATTTGGGAGGTCAAGAATGTGTCTGAGGAGCTTCTTTCATAGTATCTCATGCAAATCCTTGATGTGGGCTGTGAAGTCTTGTTAAGTCTCATAGGAAAAATGTTGTGAGTCAAATTTTCCCAGAAATATTCTATATTTCAGATATAAATATTTTCTATATATTTATTAATTGAACATCCACAAACAACACATGCTCTTTTTTATGAAGAATGAACTACTGCTTCAACCAAAAAGTTTGTTTCAGAGTATTGGACATACCGAGGCTCACATGCCTGTTTTGAATCCTTTTTGTTTCCCATAATGCTTAGGAGTGCCTCACCCTAAAACCTAATACTATCCCACCCCCATGAGATGGACCCTCTTTATCCCCAGAGCTAAGCTTCTTCCGTGCAGTACACTATGATGCAGTAGGTTTCAGCTAACATCACCTTAACCTGAGGGGTTAAGGAGATACAATGAAGAGGCTTTGGAATTTTGAACTTTCACTTCTGGGAACTTTTTTATTTTGTTTTGTTTCTGAGGTACAAGTGAACATCCAACTGTTTGCAACAATCCCACTTACTTCATTGTCATAGATGTGAAATTGACTCTTTCATATCATTGCCTTATTCATACACAAGCTGTCCTGTGTTTGGCGTCTCTTAGAAAGAAAACGTGTCAGGAAAACCTGGTTCATCATACATGTAGTTTCCTCCAAATAATGTATCTATTGTCTGGCAATTGTCATCAATTTCTCAGGAAATATAGGACTGGCCTTGGTTCAGGTTCTTTGTTTTTTCTTAAAACATGGTCCGTAAACATTTTCTTTTAAGAAAGCTATCTTTTTTGCGTGCTCCTCTTTATTGAAGAATTACATTTCTTATAATATTTAGATTCAAATTTGTTTTTACTATTGTATAATCAAATAGAATGCATTGAATAAATGGTGCAATGTGAATAAACTATTTGACTGTTAGTGTGCTGATGTAAGGAACCACAAGAGATGTCATCACTTTTAGTGTTGTAGCAATTTATAAGGAACTAATTTTGAGTAAAACTGATTTGTCTTTGCTCAATCTCCCTGCTGCTGGATACTTTCTTCCCAAGTTAAACTCACACAAGAATCCCCTCAAATATCATGTCTGTCAAGCTGAACTAAACTTTTTTTCTTGTTCTGTTCTCATTCATATCTACAAGGACGTAGTTGTTAAAGCTTTCCTGCTTCCATTTCCCTTATAAGCGATACTGTCACGCTCTTAAAGCAGTTCACATCAGCCCCTGCGCGTGTTTGAGTGATACCAGATGCTGAACCTGACCTGTTTGCCAGCATCCTGCAGCCCAGCTGTGTTGTTGCTGCCTCTCTGTGGCTGAGACTTGCCAATGTGCTTTGGGTCAAAGCCCCAGGCCCTGAGTCGACTGATCCCCTCTATGGAACGGGCTGTTGGGTTGATGCAGTGTGCTGGGACTCGATTAGGCAAATCCCAGGTCCCCTTAAAGTCAGGCCACGCACTGCCCCTCTGCCACATAATTCACACATGGTAATTCACAGCGAGGAAAAAAAACATGTTTCTATTACGTAAATACTGTCTTTGCAAGTTTTATCATCATCATCTCACCTTCGCCACACCGGGGAGCAGATGTCCTCTCTCATTGGCAATAAAGGTGGTCTGAGTCTTTTTTGCATTGGGTCTCTGCACACACACACACACACACACACACACATTGAACTTAACGGATGTCACTCATCAAATTTTCAGATGACAATGCTACTCTTAGAACCACAGGCAAAGTGAAATTCAACTAGCATAATACAACAAGACAGAAGTGCTGATGCAACATTAACTACCTCTTTGAACTGCTTCGTCTGACACCAGTTCTGCATCCTCTGCGGCTTGAAGGCGTTGTCATACTAAGGGGAGAGAGGAAATACGAGTTCATATCACGGAGCAACACAGCAGCATGTGCGATGATAAGATATTTACCTGATTTGCTGAGAAACTGGACGACATTGTATCAGATGTCAATACACAAGGACCGTTTGTGTTTGCTCGTTACCTAGCAACACAATCACATGACTTGTTTTCTAGACTTTTCCCACATTGAAAAGAAACTTCTTCAATAAATCATGACGACGACTACAGTCTATGAGTATACAAACATACACACAGACCCACTGCAGATTTCAATTATTTTAACAATTCTTTGCTCTTTTTTTTTCAAAATCCAGTTGTATTAGTATGTTAATGATGCAATCAATTTCTAGTCTCTGCGGGATTCACTTAACTGAAAATAAAGAAACTAATTGAAAAATATTCACTCATACGTCACATGGATAAATAGCCCATTATTATCCTATCAGACTAATTGTCCCATGTGCCCTTTGCTTAAGGAACAATTGCGTGTTAATCAAAACGAGTGTTTTTAATGCACAAGATGCCATTATTTTTGGTCGATTTATGGAACTCGGCAAAAAATGCGAATAAAACAAATAAAACCCGAGAAAATGAATGGTCTTCACGTTGAATGAGGTATTGACTGATTGACGTGTACTCGTCACGTTGTCATAAATATGCAGTTTCACATGATCCAAACTTCCACGCAGAACATCAATGATTATTTTCACAAATACCGCTCTTTTATTCGTTCTCCGTAGTGTTTTATACCTTCTTATCAGCCCACCCTGTATCCCTTTTCTGTACTTTTCTGTCCTTCTCCTGTTCGTTCAAGATATTCAGGCGCACGTTGTGGCTTCACATGAAAGGAACTGA
>CAESWR010000231.1:103905-117279 GCA_903171835.1 Mullus surmuletus | reverse complement strand
AAAAAAAAAAAAAAGATTTTCATGGCATATGCATAGAGAAGGGAGATAGAGATATATAGACGGAAGAGCAGGCAAATAGAAAAGATGGAGAGCGAAAGGAAGCTTCAAAGGCAGAGCAGGGTGACTCAGTCATAAACTAACACTCTCAGTCAGGATAGAGGCATCGCAGGGCAGGGAGGGAAATAAAGGGAGGGAGAAGATGCAAGAGGCAGAGGGAGCTGAGGGAGAGTGAAGAGTGGAGAGGGGGGAGGAGACAAGGAATTAATGATGAGCTTCACTTCTTTTTTTTTTCTAACTCTCCTCCTTATGTAAAATAGCCTAACAGGGAAATCAGAATACGTTGTGTCATGTGTGATCATGAGAATATTTAGTTACAGTACAGCCAGTACTAATTGCCCATGTGGGATGAAAGCTTGGTTGCAGGGTGGTGGAAGGAAGGAAGGACGGAAGAAAGGCAGAAAGAAAGGAAGGAAGGCGAGTCGCTGCTCAGATAGACGGCGCTGAGCACTATCGGTGTCAGATTTATTTTAATTAAATCAGTTCCAGAGATGGGTTGAAAGGTTAATTCAGTGATTTGGATTTTTTTTTCCTAGCAGTGGATTCAACAAGATCAGCTCACTTCAGTATATTTCCCCACATCGCACGACCTTGTTTGATAGAACAAATGTGAAACCATGAGTGACACGCCGGATAGCACGGACTTACCAAGACACGTCGACAGTGTTGACCCTTAAATATTGATATTATGTTGATAATACGCATACCAGTCCGATATTATCGTCCGTCTCCCAACACAGAGATATAGCGTGTGATTCGTTTGAGACCAAACAAAATGCCACATCAATGAGCCCAATGGTTGCACCAGGTTACATGTGTCTTCATTACTGCGTGCTGCATTCATCGGCCGTCGAAAGAAATGGACAAAGCTTGTGACCTTTGAAAAATAAGCCATAGATTGGTGTCCTGCTTTGAAGGATGAGGAACAAATGGGCCCAATGGAGCTTGTTGGGGGTCAGTCAGTCCGTCAAGCACAGAGAGAGAAGATGGTGCTGTTTTGTTTTTATTATTATTTATATATTTTTTTTGTAGCTTCAAGAACAGCGAAATGTCAGCTGTAGCTTGCTGTAGCTCGTTTACTGAGGACAGGGCCGACTCTATACTCTCATGTTATACTCCTTAGTGGGTGACTGCAAATTAATGAATTCCTAACATTCAGACAATTGATATGATATTGATTTTCAATGTACTTGAATTATTAATGGATAAAGTGAGAGATGATGCTTGGGGCGACACACTCGCAGAGTATTATCACTCACCTCTACAC
Source organism: Mullus surmuletus (assembly GCA_903171835.1). Taxonomy (NCBI): domain Eukaryota; kingdom Metazoa; phylum Chordata; class Actinopteri; order Syngnathiformes; family Mullidae; genus Mullus; species Mullus surmuletus. The sequence goes on along the minus strand of CAESWR010000231.1, from coordinate 115,955 downwards.
CTCCCCACAGCAGCGTGTAGCTTTTACCTTCTAGCTTGTGGCTTTATGGAAAACAACTTGATATTTCATTTGTCATTCTCCCCAAATTACATGTATACCGATATATGCGATCACATATTGTCAACTAGCTCGTGAGCATTACACAATAAAGAAACAGATACATTTTTCTGGGTGAGGTTCTGCTAGACATAGAGTCAACTGGGAATTACTCTAAAAACAGCCAATTTGTTAGTATTTGTCTCTTTTGATGACTCAATTCATGAAGCATTATCACTGTCCTCAATGCATTCTTTAAATCTGTTTAGCAAACCTAAGAGCCACATTGCCTCTTTAAAGCAGTAATATATCAATGTCGCATGTATTTTTTAGTGGATATTGAATAGTTTTAGCTGCTGCATATATGTTTCATGTCTGAATCAAATTTTGGCACCCCTCATGTCTGCCTCAGAAATGATTTAGTGTAATGATACGGAGTTAGATCAATAGAAGAGAGTGGTAATGTTTTATCCCTGCCTTGCTCTCTCGCAGGTCCTGGTGGTGCAGCAGTAGCTCCCACTGAACTGGATCCACTTCCTGTCTCTGATTTATCTGCCAACTTTGCTTCATTCGCCCCTCTCTCCATCCGTCCATCATCCCTTCATCACCGCCTGTCAGTGCATCAGCCTGTCCATCCATGGACTGGCCGTGAACCCGGAGGGAGGGGGACAGAAAAGAGGAAAGAGCGGAGTGGCAGAGGAGACGAAGGAAAAGAAAGCTGGATTCATTCAGACGTCACGCCTCTGAAGTGCTCCTGCTCACTGTCCTTCATCCCCCTCACCCACCCCCTCCTCCTCCAGCTATGGAGAATTAAAGGAGCAGTGGAACCATAGAAAAATTAACAAAGCCCCTTCATTCCCTTGAATTATATATTCAAAACTAACCTAAACGGTTTAGTCGCATCGTTATAATTACTGTTGAGCACATGAGCGACCTTTCACCAACCAAACGAACCTGGCACTGAGTTGAGGACAGTCTACGGAGAGAAAGGAGGACCAAAAACAAAAAAAAGCCTTTCTGACATGTCAACAACAGCAACAATGGGTGAAATGGCAAACAGCGCAGTGGAGTTTTATCCCAAAGGGACTCGAGGTGGGGGCGGAGGAGGAAGAGCAGACGGAAGCCATGCGACAGGAGAGTTTGGGGTCACGTTGAAGGAGCTGAGGGAGCTGATGGAGCTCAGGGGAACCGATGCCCTGCAGAAAATCCAGGACAGCTACAGCGACACAGAAGGACTCTGCCAGAGACTACAATCCAGCACCTCTGATGGTGAGTAGGCATGGATGGACGCATGGTTGGATTGGTGAAAAAAGTATATTGGTCGGACGGTTGGGTGGGTGGATGCATGGAGAATTGGATGAATAATGGAGGAGCAGATGGGTAGATGAGATGGATGAATGGGTGAGAACCCAGATGTAAAAATAGACCGATGTAAGGACGGTGGATCGGATGAGTAGACACATGAAAGGATGAATGGTTGGCTGGCTGCTGAGTGGATGGATGAATGGATAGTTGGGAGATGAAGTGGTACATGGAGACCGGATGAATTATGGGCAGCGCAGCATTAGCCGTGTTGCTGCAAACTCGTCTGACCCCTGAACATTTCGAAACCAATGTAGCACGTAAGGTGCGGCGACCAATCGGCAACCAACCTCAAAATTTGTTGCAAAACACGGAGACACTTAAATGACAGAGTGTAATCCTGGCTATAGAAAGCAGCTTTTAGCTGCACAGAGACCTCGGTCGGATGCATTGACTGATGAATGGATGAGGGGATTACAGTGGAGGAATGGATGGAAAGCTGATAGACTAAATCAATAAATGGATGATTGCTGTAAACTCGAGTGGAACACAGAGTAGAGTAGAGTTTGTTGCTGGTCACTTTTTAGCTCCTGCTTGATTAATCAACTGTGAATTTTGACAAGGATTCCATTATTCCTCATTAAAAAGTGTCCATAATTTTTGTTCAACTCAATTCATTTCAATAAAACTTTATTTGTCCCAGGGGGGCAATTAAAAATTGTTGGGTGAACTAAATGATGAACTGGGGATATAACTGCAACTTAAATGTGACAAAAATAAATAAAGAAAGAAAATAAATACATTAATCAGCAAGGTAAACTATTATTCACCTATTTATAGTCCAACAATCTAAACCGATGTGATAAACTGGTTCCCGCTAATAATATTGATTTAATTGATTGACGAGACAGATTTGATTAGCATTTGGTAATCACCATGTATTCCGTTTTTTGCGCGTGTGTGTACGTCCCAAGATGGGTGTGGTACCACACACTGCCTACTCCCTCAACTAGTTTGTAGCCTAGCAACATAACAGTCGAGTGAAAGTGGCTGGGAAAGCCACCAAGAGAGTGAAAGATGACCAAGAGCTGTGAGATGGGGATGGCGAGGAGCAGAGAGGAGTGGATGGAGGAAGAAGTTTGTGTTTTTGTGTGTGTCGAAAGTGCAAGCAGAGTTGACACGATGTGTGTGTGTGAGAGGCAGCGAGGGAGGGAGGGACGAGAGAGATGGAGAAAAGTGAGCGAGTTGGTAGGTGTTGAGTTACAGTAACTGATTGAGTGTTGCTAATTTGATACTGCGAGCTGGTCAGGAATCAGTGCAGCAGGTCTCAACAAAGCCAGCATTTACACACAAACACACACCCATTCCACCCACACACACACGCACACATACACACACACACACAGAGTCATGTATCTGCAGTTGTCCCTACAAAGCGCAGTTGGCAAACAACACATGATGCACACGGACACACTTACACATCGCTCTGCACACACTTGGACGGGCTCCGTTTGCACTTTGCTGACATTCACAAATTACATACACTGTCATCTGCTGTGACAAACCGGCCCGATGCAGATGAGAAGGACTCTCCCACCTTGCAGAAATCCAATGTTATTACTCGCAACTCCATCTGCTCAAACTTGCGACCAATCATTCAGAACCCACGACTCGAGATATTTTCTGCTCCCGATCGGAGACGCTTGACAGCGCGACAAAAGCTGCCGCATCTGCTTAGCAACATCACAATAGTCGCGATCACAGGGGAGGATCATGAGTTGGCAGATCAGATGGATAGATGGGTAAATATGGGTATGCACAGCGAGAGAAATACTCCCTACTGTACAGAAATGCACATTTTTTGCTGCAGAAACAGATAGCAAATGACAAACACACACTGGGATAAACATACCTCACGCGTATACATTATGATGCGGTTGATTGCTGAGCATCATCTGTAATACGATACGCGGCGCAGAGTGGGGGGTTAAGCCATAAACACACAGTGATACGGACACCCGAGCACTGCAGTATGAGACCATTATATCCGCCGCGAAAGGGAGATGGGTGGATGAGGAGAAATTATGAGTAAAAAAAGAATAGAAAAAGAATAGAGAAAGAAAGAGTGAAAGAAAGAGTGTGTGTGGTGAGGGGGGGGGGGGTGTAAGGGGTGAGGAGGAAAAGCTAGAACAGCTTGCCGCATTGTCAAGGACACATCAAGGGGAGATTGAGAGAGGGAGAAAAAGAGGAGAGCCAACAAGAGAGGATGAGGAGGAGAGGAAGAATGGAGGGGAGGATGAGAGAGGGAAGGAGGGATGGACTAATGAAAGGAGGATACGCTACCATTACTCAGCATAAGGTCACCTGTTTTCTCTCTGCCTCTCCCCCTCTCTCTGCCTCGCCTTGGCCTGAACCCTGTTGAACGTCATATTGCTACACAACTCTTCGTCAGTGCTGGGAGCTACATGAGTCCCTGCAGCAAGCACACGGGTCCAGAATAACACACACACACACACACACACACACACACGCACACACGCACACGCACACGGGCAAGCAGACACAACGATTGTCACGGATCTTGGCCAACCGTGGCATACAAGGTGCAAATTCTCCCTCTTCCTGTCATCCAATCAAAAAAAAAAAGAAAAGAAAAAGGAGGAAAAAAAAGGATGCTGCAAACCAAGCACACTGGAGGAATGACATCACCTGTTGCTGGGCAGAAACCTGTTCGAGACAGGAAGCCCTGGACCTGATATCCTGGTCACCATGGAAACTGAATCACTTAGGGGTGAGGTTGAAGGGGAGAGGAGGGTGAGGATGGAGATGTAGCAGTCAAGCTGGAGACATCAGAGAGTTTGATTGGAGGGAAGTGAATTTGGAGTTTGCTGCCGACCGACGGTGATTTAAACTATTTTTTACCGGGTGAACAAAGTTTGTCTTACAGGTTTGAGTTTCTCAGGGGTGATTCTTGGTGCTGAGGCTACAGCGTCCAGCTGTGTGTGTGTCCTTGTGATAAATTACTACCTGCGAAAACAGTCGCACGCAGAGTTTTAGCTCCAGTTTTCTCAATGAAAGCGTACAATAATACAAAAATAGAACAGACCTGACGCCCAACGTGAAAGTGCGACTGTTTGGTTTTCACAACTTCTGTTCTGTAATGTGATTTTTTTGGTGTTCTCTGCAATTAAATTTGACATAAAGAAAACTCCTCCGGTGTCAGGTCATATTTTCATCCCGCTTTCTCTCGGTCTCTCAGGTCTCAGTGGGGATCCAGCAGACCTGGAACGTCGGTACCAGACGTTCGGCCAAAATTTCATCCCCCCCAAGAAGGCCAAGACCTTCCTCGAGCTGGTGTGGGAGGCTCTACAGGACGTCACGCTCATCATCTTGGAGATCGCTGCCATCATCTCCCTCGCTCTCTCTTTCTACCAGCCTCCCGGAGAGGATTCCGAATGTGAGGAGACCCAAATACACAATGATTATATGTAACGATCTGACAGTTTATGTTAAAAAAAGTTTAGATGTCGTAAATTCACAAAAACCTCCTCCCCGGTAACTGACCCGCTAACCGCCAATTACGACTGAGCCGAATCCCAACTAATCTAATTTACTAATTAAGACCTTGTGCTGCAAATAGGAATTTTCCTCACAGTCATTTTCTCACAGTAATAAAAGAAAATAAATTACAGAGAGTTATCTATTTTAACTTCACAAGCATCATTAGCATTAGCAAGTGGTTTGATTGAGACAATAGGAGCAAAGTATAGCAACACTTTGCTTTTCTGAAACAACAATCATCTGTTATTGTTCTTAGGTCTAAAATGACAATGATATGTTGATGGGGAAGTGAAGTGTAGGAAGTGCTTCCCGAAGAGCGCCGAGCGAGTCACACCTATCTTACCCCAGAGCAGAACAGGCAGAGATTCACCATGATTCAGCAGCATCGGCAGTTACTGTTCCCGATCCACATGGTGGATCGTGCTTCAAACAATTGGAAGCAATTGCCATGTTGTCATTAGGCTCCTTTGTTTGTTTGTTTGTTTTTAACCGCAGTAAGAGGCCATTATGGACAAGAAGTGGTTTCTGTAGACAGGAAGAAATGAAGGAAATCTTATAGTGCACCGTACATGGAAGCAAAACAAGCAAATTATCTGCTGAGTGGTGAAACATAAGAAATCAAGACATTTCCACATGCAAAGATGCCAAAACCCGTGAGGCAACAGTCACTGTGATCTAGACCTTGACCATATAGATTGGTTTTATGTAAATGTCTTACGGTGGTTAAACCCTGGAAGGTTTTACATTTTCTGTGGCATCACAATTTGTGGTTAGATAATTCCAAATGGTAGTTCAACTATTAAACTATAAAAAGTACACTGTATAATACTGTATTTCCATTTAAATCATTATCTTCGCTAAATTCAATTATCATATCTATACATAACAATAAATGTAGAGAAAAAAAAGATGAATGCTCAACTAGCATGCTAGATTTATCCAGATTAAGCGCATGCTTGCGTTAAAATCACATTAAAAATCCCCTTAACCAGTAAGCATGCTAACCAGCTAGCATTAGCTCGTACACATCAATTTACTCTTTGGAGGTTTTAGCTCCTGCAGCTTCACCCAAGGCTCTCTCGCTCATTCTTTCATTTGCTACACACAAAAATTGCGTCTGTATGTAAAGTATTTGACCCGGGACCTTGACCACAAAAATACTCTTTCACACTCGTGTCTACTCAACAGTGCCTCTCTCCACTGCGTAGAAATAGAGTAAGTTGTAGAATGTTGTTGACAGGATGATTTTGTTCGCTAAGGTAGCATGTGTGTGCTAAAGATGCTTGCCTCCTGCTGTCCTTTTGTCTCGAGTTTGAATGCTACCTTTAGATCAAGCACACCACGATACCTCCAGTAGTTCGTCATTTGATCAATTTGGGGGAAATTAGGAAACGCCTAACCAGCCGCTGTCCTCTTTCCAGCATGTGGGAACGTTGCGGCAGGTGCAGAGGATGAAGGCGAGGGTGAGGCCAACTGGATCGAGGGTGCAGCCATCTTGCTTTCGGTTGCGTGCGTCGTGCTGGTGACGGCGTTTAACGACTGGTCCAAAGAGAAGCAGTTCCGGGGTCTACAGAGTCGGATCGAGCAGGAACAGAAGTTCACCGTCGTGCGAAAAGGAAATGTCATCCAGATACCAGTGGCTGACATGGTTGTTGGGGACATGGCACAGGTCAAATATGGTAAGGAAACGGCAGCAGGGTACAAATATTCAGTATGTGTCCTCGCTTGTGTGATGATTAGAAAAGTAAAAAGCATTTGCACCAAACGTTTAAAACAGCTGGGTAGGATGGTTGGCTTTTTCCAACCTTATCTCTTCCTAAAAGAATTATAACAATATCGAAAGCACCAACTGTGACGTCCCATGCAGGAGTAGATCAAATAAATCCTCTCTGTTTGAATTATTAAAATGTTAACTTCCCTGCAGACAAAAACGCTTCTCTGCTCTCCATTAAGTCGGGCGAGTGTCACTATGCAGGGTTAATGCTGTACACTAGGAGCCTGTTTTCATATTCATGTACCCAGACTCTCATCAGACACCTTTGATTGTGTGAATTCTGATATCGCAACTTCTTTGAAAACAATCAGAGTCCAGCCTGTAACTTTCACAAGTGCAATGTGGAAAGTTGAAGCTTCCAATGCACAAGAAAATTATGTTTTGCCCAAGTAAGAGGCATCTTGTATATGCAGGAGTCAACTCTGGATGGATTTCAAGATATTCAAAGTGTTTTTTGATGATTGAGAGGGATGGGGAACTTTGTAATTCACCTGTACGTAGATATTCCCGAGAGGATTTCTGTCTTCATAATGGATGGACGGGGGACACTTAAAATACCGGCACTGCCAGTTTTGGAACTCCTAATTGTATTTCTTTATTTTACCTAACAATGTATCTGTACAAGACAAAAGCTTGCAGAAATGTTGCTGTCAGGCACTGAGCCATGACTTGCCCCGACCAAGAGGGTGGTGACCGCATCACTGACCTGTGCACATCTGTGTCCAGGGGACCTGCTGCCAGCTGACGGTATCCTGGTCCAAGGTAATGACCTGAAGATAGATGAGAGCTCTCTAACAGGAGAGTCCGACCACGTACGCAAGTCTGTGGATAAGGACCCCATGCTGCTCTCAGGTTCGTTTTCAGACTTTTTTAACATTTCTTTTGCTCTTTACTTCCTTACTGCTCATGCTTATGATGATGTTTGTGCGTTTGGTGATGGACATAATTACACAAACATCTGGCAATGTGATGACATACAGTTAAGTTGCTGAAGAATGAATATTTCCTCTGTCAAAGTTAAACTGTTACCATTAACTCTGTGTTACTCATTATAAGGTACTTATTAATGCCTTATTCCGCATGGCCATATTCTACAACCACTTAGCCATTAACTAAGGATTTTCCCTCAATAACCTCTGAATTAGTGCTTATACTGAGGACCTCAGGTTGTGAGCAGGCACATAGGGGCTTAATAATTCCAAGATGTCATTTGGCACAAGGCCATGATGTGCCTTGAAAGTTATCAATCAAATTTTAAAGTCCAAAGCCTGCATTTTAAAGGCTAGCAGGATATATCTATTGTATAAAACACTGCATTGTATAAAACAACATTTTAAAAACTACACAGCTAGACATGAACTTTTGAACATTTGTCAAGAATGTATACAAGAAATGGAGCGGGCAACCACTTCCTTATGTGCTATTGATACGCAGTAATTCAGAGGGAAAATCCTTAGTAGAATACGACCATGCAGAATAAGGCATTAATAAGTATCTTATAATGAGTTCATGGTGAATAGGAGTAGCCTAAAATAAAGTATTACCAAATGTTTCATGTTTTTTATGATAATTGGAATCTTCTCATAGAAAAACAATGATAGTAAATTCCATCCCCAAAATGCGTAGGAATACATTATGGAGTTTGGCTTGTGGAATTTATCTTATTTTATTTGATCATGGTTAAGCAATAGGTTGCTCAGATGTGACTACCCAGCACTATGCTGGTCAGGTGGATAAAAAATCCATTAAATGCATTAATTAATCCGGTTTTCACATTTAAAAGAAAGTACAGATGAGAGGAACCAAAACCTAGTGGAACAGAAGCTAATCCAGATTTGCTGCAGGGTTTCACGGTACAACTGCTAGTGAGTCATCATATTCCTTTGAGCGGTTGGTGCCAGTGCTCACCCTGTGTCCCCTAATGTCCTCTGCTCTAATCAACATGTTTACATAAACACTGGATCAGATTTTTTACTGAATGCGGAATGGCACAGTGACAGTGACAAACCCACAGATCAGCTGCTTCCTTCAACTATACATAGTAGTTTAGCATTTTTCAGCTAAATGTTTTGCTTGTACGATTTTGCGTGACACACACATCAGATATTTTCAGCAGTAGTTGGTATGCAGTGAAATAAAGTATTGAGTGAAATGAATAGACAACCTAAAGTGAATACTGACAGTGATAGAATGTAACGGCACACCTACCTTGCCCCTCCCTTTACACTGCAAACGTTTAGGTGTTAATTTGACCCCTATTTTGGCTTGGAAAATCTTGCAACTTTATCACTATATGGCCCCTCCCCTCCCGATTACCTTCAGGTGTGACGTCTTATTCTATCAATAGCAAAAACTCTTTCATCCAGCTGCTTGATGCCTGACCCTCTTCCCAGAACAATGTTTTGGATCTCCTCCAAAGACAAGGTCAAGGGCTTTTTTTCTTTCTAAGTTTGCATTTTTGCCCCCCCCGCCCCCATGATGTATCGGGCCGAGCTCTCAGCACTGCTCTCCAGCCAAGTGTCGAGAGCATCTCCGACCATTCATCATTCGCTGTAAATTAAGAAAAACTCTGACACTGATCCCTGTAAAGAACCTTGAGGAGAAGGACAAGGCGACGGTGTGTTGCCTCGCGTCGTCTCTGCCGGCACGGCTTCGCGAGCGCCCCCGAGTGTTTGATTTAATCTAAAATGGCAATCTGTTTGGACGTGAAGGTACCCATGTGATGGAGGGCTCGGGCAGGATGCTGGTGACGGCTGTTGGTGTCAACTCGCAGACAGGCATCATCTTCACTCTGCTGGGCGCTGGAGAGGGGGAGGAGGAGGCTAAAGAAAAGAAAGGTGAGTGGAAGAGAAGAACCAGCAGACATATATTATTGTACACTGCCGCCCTTTGAAATATGGAGCTAGATAAAGTGATGAGATTAAGTCACACCCCGAGAAAGAGGCCTGCAGTAAAGTTTCCTCCCAATCTCTATGGATGAATACCTCAAATCGCTCTCATGTCGGCTGATGTGTAAAACACTAACTATACATGCATTGTGTGTGTGTGTGCAGCAGAGGTTGGTAGAGCAGCCAAAATCTGTACTCAAATAAGAGTACTGGTACTTGAGAAAAATATGACTCATGTAGAAGTAAAAATTAGTCATTTAAAAATTACTCGAGTAAGAGTTAGTTAAAAAACTACTTAAGTATTGAGTAACTGTAATACCTGATTTATTTGTCTTAAGAGCATGGATTAAATCAGACAAACAAAGATATACAAAAAAACTTGCAAAGTCAGGTAAATACTTTAAACTAAAATGATAATAAATGAAATCTTTATATAAAAAAAATAATTAGCTGTTCTTTTGCAACATGTGTAGGCTGAACATGCTTCATATCCGAGGCCACAGGTGTTCCTCCTCCTCTTCAGTAGCGCAGACTGTTGTTGCCTCTGCCATATTCCTTTCCTGTCCGTCTACGCGCGTGGCCGCAAAGAATTTGTGTCGTCATGTGACTGAATGGCTGCCTCTGATTGGTGAAATAGAGTCATGTGGTAGTACAGCCTTTTGCCGAAGTTTCTACTAGCATTATGAATATGCGTAGTATTACTTGTAATGTACTGGAGTAAGGGTAGCGTTTCTTCTTCACAATATAGTAAAAGTAAAAAAAGCATTGCGCATTAAAGTTACCCGTAGAAGTACAATTTATCCAAAAATTTACTCGAGTAAATGTAACAGAGTGAATGTAACTACTTACAGCCCACCTCTGGTGTACAGGTAGTTTAGTCCCTAACTGATTTCCGATAAGAGCTTCCAACAGGAACCACACTAGTTAAACCTCATAGATAATTTAGCCCACATCCTTCATCCTCTCTCTCTTTCTCTCTCTCTGTCTCTCTCTCTCTCTCTATCACGTTCTCACGTTCTCATGCTCCCCTCCCTCCGCCATCTCTCTCTATTTCTCTCACCGGTTATATTGTTTACTTGCACTCCTTGGCCCTCTTTCACTTTCCTATCTCTGCAGTCGCTCCTCCTCCTTCTCTTCCCTTAATCTGCGAGAGACAGCGAGAGAGGGAGGCTGCAGATTGAATCAATTATTGAGCATTGGGGGGGGGGGAGCGAGGGAGCTGGAGAGATTCAGGGAAGAGCGTTGGGTCGGTCAACGCATTAGTCTATCCTGAAATTTGTTTTGGAAAGGCCCTGCAGTCTGAGCGGAGCTCCACGGCAGCCGAGGCCGCACATGCCAACAGAAGCACTAATGGTTGATGTCATTACAAGTGCATTTATCCGACCTCACCACCACCGCCGCCGCCGCCGTCTCCACCACGACTCCCGCACTGGAATGTGTGCGGTGGCGTCGACATCTTGAAAAGGATGAAAAGCATCCGTGACGCGCCGTGACGCAGGAGCGGATCGGCGGCAAATCAGGCGGCGTTCACCTCCTTAATGGAAATGGGGCTCGTCCTTATTCCGCTGGTTGTGTACAAGCGCGCATTGCAGTCAGTGCGGCCGACACAGTGGGCCGGATCATTCCGACAGTCATTTACTGGAGCTGATGCATTATTCATTAAACTCCTACAAATGCCATAACGTGTTAGTTTTTCCTCATGCAATGTTGGTTTACTTTCTCTTTCTGTCTCTTAATTTTTGAATATTTTATTGAAGCGCTTTTTTTTTTTCTCTCAATTCGTATGTCGAGTCGAGTTGTGCGTACAAACACATCTTTTATTTGGATTTTTTATTTGCTCTCTTTTTTTCCCCACCCCCTTTTTTCGCCAATTCCTCTCACGTACCCCCAAAACCTTCCTTACTCACACATTCCCCCTAAACAGAGGACAGTGCTCAGTTGCTCATCTCTACAGATGCCAGTTACAGCACAGTCACCAATGGTACGTGAGCATAAAGTTGTCTGCCCTGCCCTGTTTCCTTTCCTCACACAATGCTTAGACCCCCCCCTCCCCTTTACGATGCTGTGAACGTGACCTCTGAGGGACTCACATATGTAGAAATGTCTCCTGACCTAGTGTATGACAATGTGTCTACCTCTATTAGTCTTCCCTGTTAGTATTGTTTCTTTGTGAGTTTTTTTAAGTGTGTCTCTGCCTGTCCTTAGAAATATGACTGTGAATCTGCACGTGAACATGATTTTTTTATTGTATTTTTTTTTTTTACATAACTGTCCGTCTCTCTATCCCCCTTGTCTTTATCTCCACCTCTGTCTAACTCGCCTTGCCGCTCTCTCAGGAAAGCAACCTGACGGAGCTGTGGAGAACAATCAGAACAAAGGTAAACGCTCATATTTGTGCGCATGTGGGTCACGTTTTCTACTGGATTTATTGTCGGCGCAGCACTGCAGAGACTATATGTTGTTGTTTCTCCCTCTTTTTTTTTTTTTTT
>CAESWR010000231.1:59330-76444 GCA_903171835.1 Mullus surmuletus | reverse complement strand
CATGCATAGTCCTGCAATTATATCACTTTTAATGTATATGATGACTATGCTGAGGTAACACAGAACTGCTATCATTTCTGAAGTTGTGAAACACTAGCTGTGAAACTCTGGAAAAAGTTTGGTAAACAAAGAGAAAAAGTGGACAAAATAAGCCTGGGCAAACATTCATACTAACAACTCCTAATTTGTGGCCTACTTGACCAGTCACTTGGAATTAAGGGATTCATGTTGTTCCAATGCCAGAAGGCACTTGTCATGTGTACTGTCACATTGATGTAAATGCCAGACTGGCTCTAGCTGTAGGGATTGATCTAGTGACAACTGAAATTTCCATGAAGTACAGTGCAGGAATGAAACTGGCGTACCATCAGTGAGAGACAGCCGAGCACACATCTAGTTTGATCGAAGCAGGTCACAACTGTTTTATTTTACTCTTTCAGTAACCTACCTAATGTATGCTTCAAATGATCTTTTGCATGTTTTAGCCCACATACTACACATTAGTAAACTAAAAATATTTTTCATACATTCCCATAGTGTAAATATGCATGTTTTTCTTTTATTTGCAATGGGTCTTGGAGTTTACCTAAAAGCACTTCTCTATATATACATGCTACTAGCAGTGTCAACATACCATATGAACTATCTCAGCATCATTCACAACAGTATAGTTCAATCATGGAGGGCTTCACGACAGTGAATGGCATGCTCGTGTCTATGACTTATTATGGGCTTCTTTGTAGAGCTCTTGTCGCATACATTTTTTAAGAGATGGCTCAAATATTGTGGGTAATGGAACAAAACTCTAAGAACTAAGGCGCTATTCAATTTCGAGCAATGAGACATGAGTCACTGTCATAACTGGACTTACCTCGAATTGGTAAAGACGTGTTGCCTCGTCTTCACTAACTTGAGATAAGTCTGGTTGCCTACCCTGAACACTGGAAATATTCCCATGCTTAAGGACAAAATAGACTATGGACAGAGGATAAATTCTTTTGTATCAGCAAAACTAACAAAAAACACATTGTAAGACGGCAAGATAGTCATGTTTCTACTGCAACCATTATTACTTTATGACAAGCCTGTTAAGTCTTTTCAAAAAGGTGTTTATCCCCAATTAAAAACTAAAATTACATCTATGAACACTCATTATTTTCCATACTAACAGTACTTAAATAGATTACTTGTACAGCAGTAGATTGACATTTTACAAAATATGTTCAGTAGCTTCAATGCAAAAACCTATTCTAAGTAAAGATGACACTACAGTCTGTCTCCACTCTGACCTAAATCAGATCGAATGAGCGCAACATGCAGGAAGCCACTCAGTTCAGTACCCGCGATCACTTCAAAATTATCAAAAATTAAGAGCATGACATTCACTGAAATGGTACCTCGATTACAATAAATCTTAATGGTTGCAATTTGTAATATAATGTTCTTCAGATTCTGGGCTTTATAGTACATGGGCTAAAAGAGGGACTCGGGGCGCTCATATATGAGCGGTTTTGCTACATCAATCAAAGGAGATCTTTTGCTTTGATAACCTTTACCAGACTTGACCCAAATGTTCAGGAAAAGTAAGACCTTTATCGGCAGAGAGCTTGCTGTTCAGAAAGAAAAAGAGAGATGCATTAATATCAACAGTACAGAGTAAGACACAATACGAATGTGTAAGTGAAACATAAATGAAAATATGATTTATTTGTCCAACATGTCATGGGTGCTTTACCTCAAACAATTTATATTCAAAATTATGTACACATTTACATTTTATTACAGTGAATAGGAATGGCAATGCCATCACTTAAAGCAAGTCACCCTGGATGTATTTAATTAATACATTCCAATATATCAATATGTACAAGAGCAGCTGTGGTGAGCTCCCTATATATGTTGCGAGAGGAGAGTTAAAAAGTAGTCACGTATACCATTTGTTACCGATACTACCTTTAAAAAAATACCAGGCAACGTTGGCAGCAGCTTGTCCAGCCTCTTCACCTTCCACCAGCAGATTCCACTTTAGCATAAAGAAAAATAGGCGGCGCTAAATGAAAATATTCTTTTGTACAATGGTGCTGGTCCACAAACAGTTCAATCGCCAAGAGAAGTTATTGTTTTCTTTGTGTATTATCATTTTTTCCTTAAAAAAAGAAAAAAACTACAAAAAAATATATATAATTTAGAAAGCCAATTCAAAATGACTCTTTGTGGACCTTCACCTTCATCTCATCATCTTTGCTATTACATAAAAAAAAAAACTAAAACAAAAGATTTGGCTTTACTCTTGCTTACATGTTACCTATTCTTTGTAGAAATTATTCAAACAAAAATGACAAAAATACTCAATATCCACTAACTGGGATAACAACTGTATGAAAACAGAAGTGCTAGCACATCGCTGAACTCCTTGTGTCAGTGAAACAAACAAAAACAAAAACAAAACAGCTTTTGTTGTCTGATCCTTACCATGGAGTCAAGCAGGTAAAGGTGTTCAGAAAGTCACTCATCCACCATGGCAGATCAACCATTACCTAGAAGAAACTGTCAACAAGGTTTAGCAGTAACATGTATTTAAACCATCATCACACACAAAGACATGCACATTCAGAAGTTCTTCAAAATTACTTCAACAGTCTTCAGCCACCCTCAAGATGGTTCAATACACTGAGCCAAATACCAAGTTCAGTCTCAATATCGGAAAACAGAGAGAAGTACTTGACCCTACATTTTGAGTGATGTGCTTGCACTCTCTGCACATTTAGTGCAGAACTCCACTGAGACGTGGTTCTTGTCCACGTGCAGACACACGCCACCAGATGTCTCTTTGTCCTCCACTTTCACACGCTTTCTCGGTAAAGCATAGTCGTGGTCGTTTGAGTCAGGCCCCTGGAAAAGCGAGGAAGATAATTTCATGCCATTCACACCGCTTAGCCTTGTCAAGAGCTGAGCCAACATGCTCTCATTGGCCAGCACAGCCCTCAGGTACCTGGTCTCATCTTCCAGTTCTTCTACTCTTTTTGTCAGGTGCGTATTCTCCTGTTTCAAAAGGTTGTTTTCCGCTGCCACGATGTCAACTTTCCTCTCCAGGCTGGTGACATACTCTTTTTTCTTGAGACGATTCAACCTGGCGGCAATGGCGTTTTTGTTGATCACGCAGCTTGAAAGGTTTTGGCGGTTCTTGGTTTTCAGGGCAGATGACATTCTCTCTGGAGAGGAGGCAGTGGATGCTTCATTTCCTGAATTTTTATCCATGGCACTGCATACACCCAAATCCGCCAAATCAACATCAAAGATCGGGGACGCCGGATCTCTTTCAAGAGTCCATTTCAGGTCGTCGATTCCAAACAGGTCTTCAAGCTCAATTCCAGTAGTGTCGATGCCGTCAGCAGTGAAATCCTCTGGCGAACTCGGGAGATCTTTGACAGATTCCATCCTATCTGCCACTTCAACCTCCAGAGACTGCAGCTCTGGAATGCTGCGGCCTCTTCTTCTGGTGATCATTACGCCTGTAAGTGGGAACAGTGACAGCGATAATGTCGAGAAGAAGCAGCGTCCTTTCCTGCAGAGACAAAACAACATACATTTGGTATTTAAATTACCTGCACCTGTCAGGCAAAGATCAAAGCATGGCTTGTGTGTGCATGGGTTTCAAAATCTTGACATATCCTATTATCATTTCCATATGCCCGTGTATACAATCCTATGGGCATCCATGCATATAAAGTAATTCCCAACAAACTACCGCGAATTGAAATTTGTTAGTGCTCCTGTTTAGTCGATGGGCCGCTTAACGTCCACCATTTTCTCTACTGTGTTGACTCAACGTCTCACCAACGTCACGAAAAGGCTTCTACAGGCCCACTAGATGCACCTTCACCTACAGTGTTTACAAAAGCTTTCTAGTCAACTACGTCACGTCAAATCAGTGTGTAGTTTGCAGGTGTTCTTCCCACTGTTTGATACGACATTGGGACAAAAAGACGGCTAATCTTTATTCCGTCGCGGTTTAGCTAACGAGGTCCAAACACGCAGCAAATTACCACAAAAAATAAATTCGTTTAGAATACATCGACGGTAAATCACGTAATTCGTATTACTAATTAAGATTACCTGTAATTTAAGATTAACCGTCGCGTAGTTTGCTAGCCGCGGCTAACGCGCGAGGCGCCAAAGTCCGGTGTGACGCAGCATCTTTAAACTGCGACGACTTACCGTCCCGGGAGCAGAAATGGCGGGAAAAAACTGACTAAAACTAAAAAAAAAAAAAAAAGGTAACCGCGTTTAGTGTTGACGACGTGCTGCTTTTTGGATGATTTAGCGGCCAACTGCAGCTTGACAGGAGGGGGGAAAGGACCGCAGCGAGGTCGGGCAGCCGGAGACGAACACAGGAAACCGCTGCTTCTTCTTCTTCGTCGGCGACGCTGTGGCTGTTGTGTAACGGCTTTTACACGCGGCAGCGCCACCTGCCGCTCCGGAAGACGCATCGACGTGGACTCAAAAAAGCCATATGATCCACAACAACAAAAAATACCTATAGAACATCCAATCATTTTTTTTAATACATGCTCCGAACGTCAAGTACGACATAATTAGAATAAGCCTTCATTCACGGTTCTCTTTTATTACAAAAAGAAGAAAAAGCAATTCAAGGCGGCAGAAGAACACCAGTCAATGGGTGTTATTGAATGTAAATACGAAAGAAAATGTATTACCCACAACCACCTTGCGCTGTTGGCGCTGCGGTGAATAACTTGCATTAAAGGTGAGATTATAAAAACGAAAAAATTAACAGTATTTCTACCCGTTCGAGGTCTAAATGTCAGCTGCACCCAATATCGGTCTGGGCAGCAGTGGAAATACAGTACTGCAGATACTGTGTGAAGTATTGAGTCGAGGCTTTTAGAAATGTTTCATACTGTGATCGTGAATATTTTTGTTTATCACGAAAAATCGGGTGATTCATTTTTCAACTCAATAATCATTGTCTATAAAATGTCAGGAAACGTTCAAGGGGTCAACGATGACTTCCTGTTTCTCCATCTGTGTATCTGCTTGGGGTATCAGTGCCTTCATTATACATGAATAAGCATAGTAAATTATAACCAACATTGGGATTTAAAAAGCAACCAACATTGTTGGACCTGTCTAATGTTTTATTAGACAGGTCAGCAGTCACACAGCTCAACAGTAAATTGTGTATTACACTACAGAGCCGTGGTTGAGGCATAGCTCTTGTCAACGAAGTATTGCTTGGAGTAGATCCTGCTGATACTTTCATGGTGATGATAAAATACACACTGAATTTAGACATATTCATTATTTAATATGAGACTCATTTTGTACAACAAACCGCATGCTGCAAATATTGACCCTTGATGGAGTTTTGCACCACTGCAATGGTATGTTTCTCATATTGAATAGTTTTGATAATTATTATCCACCAAATATGCGTCAAATTAAGCAACAAGGAGCAATAGTCAGTGTTTGTAACTATTACTGCTAGAAAGCAACAACACCAAAAAAACAATGATTTCAGGAATAAATCCTGTTCAATACCCACATGGATGTGTATTGAAATGAATATCTTGAACATGATCCGGGTTTTTCCTCAAACTCTTAAGTGCTAATAGAATAGCGCGTTTAAGTTCCACAGTGTCCCAATGGATACGTGTCAATGTTTCACAGCATTACAAGAGAACTCAAAAAAGCTGCAGTCCAGATTTCAGCTTGCTGACATCACTGGGGGTCCAAAGAAGGCCACCGGTTGTTCTTACTGATTGTGACACCCCCGGCGCACTGTGAGGCGTGGCGCTCTCCAGCTCCACCGGCTGGTCAAACACAGTCATTGTTGAGTAGTTATCAACCATTAAGCACGAAGGGTCATCAGACTGTCCAGGGACTTTACCGAGAGGATAGTTCTTCCACAACACTTTATCCACACACAACTGCCATGGAGATCCTCTGAGCAACTTTGCCTGCTCAACCTCAGCGTCTGACCACTTCACCTCCTGGGAGGACCTGCTCCTCTCCAGCTCAACTACAGATGGGCGGCCGTGGCGCTTCGAGTGCTGCAGCTTCTCATGCAAACTCTCCAGTGTGTAAATGGGCTGTTTTTTGTTGACCGGGGGCATGTCATATTCAGAGTGGGCCGTCTGTGTGTAGATGGAACAAAGCTGCAGGAGTCTCTGCCGAGTCTCCAAAGGTAGTGGGTGCTCCATGTCGTCTAAGATTAACTGGAGGAGGTGAGGCGTGCTGACGTACGCGGCGTCCAGGCACGCAGACAGCAGCTGCTGCCACCGCAGCTGGATGCGGTTCACAAAAATCCTGTCCTTCATTCTCGCTTTCTTCTGCGCCTTCGTTTCAAAGTGGTATTGGAATTTGTTACTGTTACAGAGGATGACGCCAGAGATCCAAGCGGAAACGTAGAAACCTCTGTGGTTGTTCTGCTCGTTGGAGAGCAGCTTCAGTTCCACAAAAAGCTTCTCCAGGAGGAGGTGAATGAAGGATGGGGAGTTGAGCATCTTCAGGAGGGGCAGCCAAAAGCGGAGCACGTTTTGGGGGAGGATGGGTTGAGTGGGGTTGTCGTTGTCAGGATTGTCACAGCCTAATATTTCCATCTGTTCCACAGTAGGAACTAGAAAGCCGTTTTCCAAGAGCACATCGACGAGCAACTCACTCGACTCCAAAGAAAACTGCTTGATCTCCCCTAATAACCAGCTCATTTCGGCGAAGGGGGCCTGCGACAGCTCCTTGTCCATGTCCTTCCTGTCGCACGCCTGGTACTGCTCACTTTCATACGATATCAGAAGCTCCCGGATCTTCTTGTACGCCTCGATTTCCCTCTGCTTGGCAATGAGCCCGTCCTCCCTGACCTTCAGGTCCAAGTCCTCGTCATCTCCTTCCGACTGAGACTCCCAGTCCTCGCTCGGCCCTCCTCCCAGCTGCCTGGACCAGTACTCCTGCTGGAGCCACTCCAGGATCACCTTGCAGCCCTTTCGGCACCACTTCAAGGAGGGCATCTTCCTGTGGGTGAAGTCGTGCCTCAGGTCCACGATCCAGTCCGGGATGTGCATGGTGGCGGCCAGCCTCCGGAGGGGGCGGGCCACTCGCCCCTGGCGCCGCTCCGTGATCAGGTTGGTGAACCGGACCAGCGCGGTTCCGTACATCAGAACCAGGTCGTCGCCGTCCAGCTGCCCGGAGCGGTCCAGCACCTGGCACCGGACCAGGTCCGCGGTGCAGTCCACGGCCACGGGGGTGCTGCTGGCGTACCGGCCTTTCCACGCGGAGACCCTCTGCAGCGCGAACCTCTGCAGCGAGCAGTCGCTGGAGTAGAGGTACTCCAGCACCTGGTCCCACTCGGCTTTGTTGACCCACGCCACCACATGGCGCTTCTTCTCGGAGCTCTTCTTCTTCATCTTATGGGTGAAGGAGGCGGACCGCGGTGGAGTCACGTCCACGGTTCGCGCGGCGGCACGGATTCAACGTTCCACGGAGAAGCCGGGGGGGGGAGGAGAGGGGACAGACACGAGGGACAGGATCGATACTCTCGCTGTGGATCGTATCCTGTCCCGGGTACCTATTCTCCGGAAGTTGCGTCACTTTTCGGCTTCTTCTTCCCGGATTTGAATATATTTAGGTTGCACACTGCCACCTAGTGTTCGGGAGTGTGAGCCAAGTTGCTTGCTTGATCCATGGGAGCAGAGAGGCTGCTGTGAGGAGAGAGAGCTCATCTTCATCATCACCTTCTTCTCATCCTCCTCTTCCTCTCTGACTGGGCCTTGACTTGACCTCAGGATCAGCAACCCATGGATCAGCAACTTATTGTCAGAGCAGGACCCCCACCCTGACATACAACATACTACACAGCTCATGAAAAACAAGATTTTTTTGTCTTTTTCATTGTAAGTGGGCCAGAGATCGCTTATATTAAAAGTCACCTAACAGAAATTACTGCTGTAATTTGATTCTTATAATAAGCCGTGTAATTTGTTGTGATCTCAAGTTTTGGACAGGTGTGATACTCGTGTGCACGTCTGATGTTGCTCACAGCGATCCAAGGAGTCCTCAGGGAGTTTGTGTGTATGCTCAGGCACATGAAACATGAGGGGGAACATTGAGTGAGATGATCATAATTCTGACTGTGACACGCTGATGCCGACATGCCAACAATCCAGCCACAATTGTATTGAAGCTCTCTTATCACATTTGGCATCTGTTTAATTTGAATGGTCCCATTTGTCACAATGTCATGGTCCCAAAATAGGATCTACTTGCCATATGTTAGTAATCCTTACTCAATATGGGGTTTTGTGCAGCAAAGGCATACATCAGTTGTCAATAAAGTGCAAGCACAGTTCATTTGGATATGAGATAAAAATCTCTACATGAGCTAATAAAATGATACTATATCAGAAATACTGTAAACATTCTATCTTGCCAGTTAATCTTTGTTTCTTTCTTTCCTTCCCTAAATGCAGAGCATGCTGTGAGATGATGCTATGATATGTTTGGGACTTGTGCGTTTGCATAGACAATGTATCTGAGGATCTTCGCAGACGCAAATGCTCCCAGCGTATCCTTGTTGTTTTGCATGCTTGCCTAAAGCCATTCAAAAAAACAAGGCAGCTATTTACATTAGAAGGCAATAACCAGCAAAAGCAGAGGGATCTGCGTCAAAGGCAGCACTCATCTCCAAGACCACACTCCGTCCCAAGACTCATCGTCTCAACTCTCTGCAAAATCTACGACATGGAAGCGGGTTTGTTGAAAATGTTCTTAATTGCACATGTGTCTGCGGAGTTTGGAAAGCACATTTATGTGCCGGACCGTGTCTCTTGGCGAGAAGCTCAAAAATTGTGCAGAGAGAACTACACGGATCTTTCCCCCATCACTACACCGTGGGAAAAGGAAAAACTGAGAATCGCAACAAGAAAGAAGGTTTTCAATCATGTCTGGACTGGTCTCTACAAAAATCAATCACAATGGTTGTGGTCTGGAGGCGGAGTGGCAAAAGATGTCCCCTGGTCTCCAAGTCAGCCAGATGGCACTGGCACACCTGCCGCTGTTGTTTGTTGGAATAATTGTGATGGATCGCATGGAATGCACGACTTTCATCAATCTTTTGAGGCTGCTTTTTTCTGCATCAACTTGATTGTGGTGGAAAACAGACAACCCTGGGAGGAGGCACTGGATTACTGCAGGGTGACACACACAACGCTCACCAGCCTGGTGTCTGAGACGGAGAACCTCCTGGCGCAGCGGGAGATCCAACGTGGCGACATCTCGGAGCGAGTGTGGATCGGTGTGCGTTACCTGGGGGACAGCTGGATGTGGGTGAATGGCGACCCTATGGCGTACGAGGCCTGGCCTACAGGAGCGCAGGACCAGCAGTGTCCCGTTCAAAATCGCTGCGGAGCTCTAAACAAAGCTGGACTGTGGGAGGCTGTGGACTGCAAGGTGAGACTCAACTTCATCTGTTACTGAGTCTCATTCTTTTAGCTCTGCTTTACCATTTGACAGGAGTTCTGATTAAATCTTTTTTGTGCCATTCAAGTTCATCTAGAAATTGTGACACATGAGGTTGTAAAAAATTTAACACTTTATTTCTCGTCATATTGCAATAAGATATATATATATATGAATTTCAATTAAGTTTCAACTATAAATGAACTTTTTTAAAGTGTCTGATATTTGTTCTGATATTTGCTCATGCTTAAATCAGTTGAGTGGAATTTCTCAGAACTCGCACTCAAACCGCTTTTGATTTGATTCTCAATGATATTGATGCATATTCTTTTTCTGTACTGAAATGTTGACTTAAGGTACAGTAAGGTTTACGAACTACTGTTAAAATCTGATTCCACAATCCCCATTCCAGTATAAATTAGCATTCAGCTAGAAAGAACTTGACTTTTACTATAGTAATAAAGGGTGCCGACAAAAAGTAGCACAATAAGCAGATTTAAGAGATAGACATATATATATAAGACAGGATACAGTTTAAGACCATAGTATAAGGACCATTCTATTGAATTATTTTTGATGGTACTAGTCAAATAACTGACACAAAAACAAGGTTTTGAAATGTAAATGAAAGGTTTTGGGTGAATTATGTTTGCAAAGTGTTACGACATTCCTTGGAACTGTTGTGACAACTGCATTTAGAGTTTAGAGAATGTTAAGAGTGATTAGAAAAATGTGCTTACACAACTGAGAAAAACTGTCAAATGACTTGAATTTTCTTTTGATTGAACAGCACTGGGGTGTGTCACGGTATTTGTTCTTTATACTCGCATCTTATATGCTCTTTTTGTCACATTATTGAAATAAGAAATCTGTAAACTTTTTCCTTATGGAATAAATGTCTATTACTTTCTCCCAATAAAAAAAAAGGAAGGGCTCCGTCTTGATTATTGCATCACGCACAGGGTTTGAGCTGATACATGCACAGACTGCTCACACACTCAGGATGGTGGATGGATGGACAAACATTTGGTTATTTCTTACATCAGACACGCATTGGTTTCTTAGGTAAATTAGATTTAAAATACATTAACCGAAGAAAGAAAAACCTCAGGAGACACTGGACAGAGAGGGGACATGTTGAATAGAAAGCATACAAACTTATATATAAATCATGTAGAAAGCATGAAACAATATATAGTTATTCTCATATATATCTTTCTTTTCTTTGCTGTGTAGCCCAGAAGCTTATCTTATTACCCCAATCCTATCTTAATTGTAACATTAGAAGAGACAGAGACGCTCTGAATTTCAGAGCCGGACAGTAACGGAGTACATTTACTTGAGTACAGTACTTGAGTACAATTTTGAGGTATCTGTACTTTACTCGAGTATCATTTACCCATCATATCACTATATCTATTTCAATTTTCTGAACAAGTTCATGATAGTTTTCGCTTCAAGTGTTTGCTTTTCATAACTCCACGTAGGACGTTTCTGTACATAAATGTAAACACTGGGGCAGTAGTAATGCAATATTTAGAAAATGTACTCTTGTACTCTTGATACTCAAGTACCTTTAAAAACAAGTACTTTAGTACTTTTACTTAAGTAGACATCTGACTATAGTACTTTTACTTGTACTTGAGTAAAATTTAGCAAGGGGTATCTGTATTTTTACCCAAGTAATGAAGCTGTGCACTCTGTCCGCCTCTGCTGACTGTAGAACATTATCTCCTCTTGGATTTGAACATGCAAACATGCTCCGGTCCAGCAGGGGGCGGCAGTGCGCATGCGGAACACACCGATCACACCGCAAAGAAGCGAACTTCCCGGCAAACCGAGCGCTCGTTTGGAAGATGGCGGCTGTTTTGAAAGATTCAGAACTTGCCCAAAACATCTACTCCGAGCTACAGGTAAAGAAGTGGACGTTTCCACCGTTCTCGGGTCTTTGTCTGTTTTCCCGCGCGTTTTCGTCACGTGTTTTCATGTCCTCTGTGGAGGTGTTTGATGCCTCGACGTTGTTGACGTCTGTCGCAGACCTCGCTGTACTTCAGCTTCATTCGCATCGTTTAATAAGAGAACTTTTAAAATGCTGCTCCCACCTTGTTTGACTTCTAACACATTCACATTTGGTGTCAGATATAATATTATAATTATTGTATTATTGCATATTGTGTTTAGTCCTGCACCTCTGCCATTACTACTGCACAGGACAGCATGCAGTGTCATTATTATTTATTATTATTCGTCAGTAAACAGGTGCTCCAATGCCGGATCATGAAGGTGCTTCTTGTGTTTTGATGAATGATGGGATGTGGGGTTCGAGATCCCGTGTTGCAAGGGTCCCCATTGTTGGACCAGAAAGCGGTGTCCCGATACAACCTTTTCACTTCCAATGCCGATATTGCAGCCTTAGGTATCGGCCAATACCGATATCGATACGATATTATATCAGCAGGAATCATACATACTTTTATCACTTATTTTGTAGTATGGAATGTTAGAAAAGGGTTGAGCGAGTGATATTACTCAGACAGAGAACAATAGTCAGCAACACCAGCTATGAGATAAACTGATCATGTATTATTAACCAATGGGTTACATACATTTTTAACTTGAAACATAAGAATATTCTACAATTTGATAAAATAGATTAACAAAATAAAAATTAGAAGACCCTGAAAAATAGCCGCAATATATGTATTGGAGATTTTAGATGCATTCCTATAGAATCCGATATCGGTATCGGATCAAACACCCCTAATTTGATCTAATCTTATGCCTTCTTTAGAAATGAATTTGATATTAATCACTGACAAAAAAGAAACAGTGATACTCAATCCATCTTGCAGATATTGTTTATTGTGTTTAAAGACACGCTGTCACTAAGTTGTGTATCCTCTTGTCTTCGTCGAGGCGGTGTCTTGTCCTCTGTTGGAAGGTTTGTACTTGCAGGAGGCCGACAGCAAGCTGCAGCTGCTGTGCACTCCCTCTCAGCTCCGCACTGACATACTGACATGGATCTGCAGCAGGTAAAAAAAAATCTATTCACAAAGCATCAACCTGTTGTCAGTTGAAATTAAATATTAAATACTTTAAAAAAACTCTTAACACTACATCTGACCTGTCTTGTTCTTTGACCTCACAGGATAAATCCAAACTTTGCCAACGTTAAAGCAAATTCACTGAAGTTCAAAGACCCAGATATTTTGATTAAAGGTAACTTTTCTTTGTTTTGGGAGATATGTTTTTCTGTACAGTACATCTCGTTGTCTTTTAATAGAACAATTATTGTAAAGTTTGAGTGCACACAGTAGTAATTGTGTGGTTATATATTTTCCTGTAAAGAAAAATAATACAGAGCAATAAATATATATAATTCAATAATAATACAACTGCGGATGTCTTCCTTATAAAACAGGGATGGCTGCACTAGGACATGAGCTGATGCTTTGCAAAGAAGATAACCTGGACCTGATTCAGGTGAGAGAGTAAAAATGTGTAATTCTAAGATAAATAAAATGCAAAGCTCACATGACAACTCTTAAGACTCAGCACCTTCAGCTGAGCACCTTTTGGAGACACCCAGTGACCGTATTGCCATTGCATAGTTTGTCCACCAGAGGGCATCAGAACTGAAATGAGATTGTATAACTATTTTTTCACAACCTTTGTGGAGCAATTAAAAACAATATATCCAATCTGCATTTGACCTTGTTTGGCAGGGTAATGAGAGTCCTCGTCAGCAGCTCAAATTCTTTGAGCAGCTTTTGACTGTCGTCCCAGAGAGCAAGGAGTCTCCACACCAACACTGCCTGGGTGTGGAGATGCTGCTGGACAAGCTTTTCACTGCCGAGAATCTGCCTCACCTCACACAAATGCTCACGCCCACGCTCGATCCCTGGCCTGCGAACATCACGTACGTCCACAGTGTAATCTTCCCCCACACATTTGGCTGCTGCTCTTGTCTTTATCTTTAAAATCAACTTGCAATAAGAGATTGATTTTTGGGGGGGTTGTCTCATCTGTAATCTCTCCCGTATTAATAGTTACCTACGCAAGGGCAGTAAAGGTACCAAGTCGTCTTGTCAGAACCCGGAAAGAAAGGTTGCTGATGTCGCTGCTCTTCTTCAATCTACTCGCTCAGCCTTGGATGAGCTCCAGTCGGAGGTATTGTGTTCACGTTGTTTCATTTAGCAGAAATTATGGTGCCCATGCCCAAAAACCAAAAAAACAGAAATCAAGTAGACGTGAAACTTATCATGTTTAGTTATCATGTCTTATCATGTTACAGACAGGTTCACAAATCAAGCAGTCACACAAAGGTTACATTTATTCCAAATGAATAACATATCAAAAGATGTATCTTAGATCAACATAAAGATAGATAGATAGATACTCCTATTATGGTCCCACAGTGGAGAAATTGCAGAGTTGCTGCAGCAGAAAAATATAAACAACAGTATAAAACAATATATTCAATATAAACATATAAAAGTATATATAATAAGTATTGATGAATAATAACCACTTGGCAAACAAATAATCAACATATATTTCAGACAAATGGAAATTCTGGCTTTGTCCACGTGAGTAGAGAATTTACTTTATGGCACTCACCTCCTCCGTCCTACCTCCTTTTCAACACAGTGTGATTTCCTGAAAAATGAGGTGCCGAGCCCTGCCGTCTTCTCGCCGAGCATGCTGCATGTGGCCGGGCGGGACCTCCCGCAGCTGATGGCCACTTTCCGCCATGTGTACGAAACAGACCTGAGAGCTTGGTGCAACAGAGACCCCCCAAGTTTCAGCACGGATACCGAAGTCTTCCACAAAGTCCATGAACTGCTACAGTCTTGCAATACGGTACTCGCACTCGCGGACACACGCCGAAATTTCTCTCGGCGCAGCACTCAAAACTGACGTTTTTTTGTTTGCTTGTGTTTATCAGGAGCTGGAAATGCTAAATGAAATTACAGAGGCGTCTTTGTCTGTGACTGAAGAGGTGAACAAGCTACAGCCGCAGCCTGGCTGCTCCAGCCAAGGCGAGAAGCACTTTTTACGTGAGTTAACATTTATATTTACTCGTCACCCGGCATTTGAAATGTGAAACACGGGAGCATTTTTTCACAAAAATCAGGTATACATTCTCATATCATAGTGGTTTGCTGTGATTTCTATGAACATTCAACAAGTAGCCATGTAACAAGCTTAATATTAACTGTCAAATACCTTAAAAAATGTTATTAACATTGTAGTATATATCCTTCATAGCCTCTGAGTCTTAGCTTATTTGTTTGAGTTAAATTTTTTCTTTTATTAAAAATGTTTCCCATCTCTGGTTTCTTTTCCAGCTGACCGCTTGGAGGAGCTAAGCAGGCGATATCGTGAATTCATGCAGCTTGAAAACTGATGGCAGCTGCCATACATATTGTAAATATATCTGCACATTATACTCATTTTTAATGCTTTAAATAAAATTTTATTAAATGTAAGCATGCTGATGTCATTCTTTTTTTTGATGAGATATACGTATAGTACCATAGAAATCCATATCTATAAAAACAAATAGCGTCATTGTAATCTGTAAGGTAAACGTAGTCTCAAAGTTAATTGGTAGATGCTCATTTGATTTAAATGATCACCTTTAGCTTCCTGCTTCACAACTACGCTGGTTATTTGGTTTATATAATTTGGTTTAGAAAGGACAAAAACGACTCATTTATGTTGGTCCCATTTGAAAATCGAATAGCATCGTACATAACAATCCTTCTCAATTTCAACATGGCAATTTGAATCATTTCAAGACATTTCCCCAGACATTAGAAATGTATTATTTGGACTGAATCTTATGAGTTTCTTGTGTTTTTCATCTTTGACGAAATCCCAGCCAGAAGCAGAAATGATCCAAGTGCTGCTGAAATGACAAATGAAGCAACAGCCTGAGTCAAAGGAATCATCACTGATGTGGACTTGGCTGTATATTTAATGGTCCATTAATTACATACAAGTATATATACACAGTTTATTACTCCAAAAACAGATCATCTGATGTCAAACAGTTCGATAGCAGAGCCGTCCCCCGGCATGCACTGGAGCACCGTCGGCGGGTCCACGTCTTCAGACCGGGACACCTCAGAAGCCCTTGCCGGTCAACCAGTCCTTCAGCTCCTTATCGAAGTGCCCTTTGACCTTCAGCGTCCTGGTGACCTCGTTGACCTGTGTGGGCAGCTCTTTCCCCGTCACCTCCCTCAGGTAGTCCTTCACGTCCTTCTCCAGAGCCCAGATGTCTCCCTCCACTTTGCGCACCAGCGTGGTCTTGCGGTTGCCGTGGGTGACGTCGCTGTACACGGGGATGTTGTGCATGCGGGAGCGGCGGATCATGTAGGGCAGAGGCGGCGGGGAGTCCGCGGGGGGCGTCCACCCCGACGGGGCCGCACCGGCGTGTTTGGGCGGAGGGGGCACCCGCGACGGTGGGATGAGCCGCTCCACAAACTTGTATTCGTCCGTGGACTCGATAATCGCTGACTTCCGGGGTTCTGGAGCAGCGTTGCAAAACGACCGGAGTCCCACGGCGGCGGCGGCGGTGGGAGGCTCTGCGAAGCGGCCGTGGAGGGCGAAGACTCCACGCAACGTCCTGCTGAGCACCGTGGAGCGGAGGCTGATGCAGGCCGCCATGTTGTCTCTACAGTGAGCGGCTTGTCCGGGAGTGGAGAAGTAGTTCCGGTAGCGCATCGAGGACATATCGCCCCCTGCTGGTGGGTCTGACAAACTGCGTGGTTTATGAAACGGCTGTACTAATGTTTATTTGGAAGAAATCCTGTTTGGAAATTTCTTAATTTATTTATTTATTTATTTATTTTTTATATATCTTTTTTTCCTGACTAATGTTTTCCTATTTTTGGGAGTCATTTTGCTCCTGTTTTTGGAGTAATTTTTTCTGTTTTTTTTAAAAGTAATTTTCCCCACTGAATTATCGAGATACTTTGAAGTCTACTTTCTACTGTACAATCATTAACAGAGAAACATTGCTATTTTTAGGCGAAAAATGTGTCCAAAAAACTTAACAGAAAAGTATTCTGGAAAAAAAAACAAAGGAAAAATAATTATTTTAAAAATCCGAAAAAATTACCCGGAAAAACCAACCATTAAAACAGAATGACTCTGAAAAAAACCCCCAGAAAAAAAACCCAGGAAATAAATTACTCAAGTGAATTCAACACGCTTCCATAAACAGCGAAGTGAATATTCATTGTTAACAGTCATTTTAACTTTTTTAAAGAACATACATTATGAATTTGAGGGGCCCAAGGTTAGAACGTGGACAGAGAAACTTTAAAGCTTGTACAGCCGTACATTGTAAAGCTATAAGCTAAAACAGCAAAATCTTTAAATCTGTCCAGTGCGTGGAATGGAACAATGGAACAATATATGAAAAAAAGAGATTGAAACCACTGAACCCAATCTTGTTTTTTTTGTATTTGATTTCTAGGATGAAATCAATATTCAATACAAGATGTGAGGTGGAACATGAGACCCTCTATATTCTCAGCAAAGTCGAATGTGGGAGGAGCCTTTTTTTCCTCCTTTTTTTTTTTTTCTCTTTTTTTATGAAGCAGGAGGAGCCGCCTGACTTGTTCATCCTG
>CAESWR010000231.1:25788-49525 GCA_903171835.1 Mullus surmuletus | reverse complement strand
ACAAAAAAAAAAGAAAGAAAAACTACCCCTGCTTAAGGAGTGGTCAGGCCTTTGATGTGGCGTTCATATGGACAATAAAAGGTGTCACGCCAAAGAGAGTCACAGTGAGTATAACAGGTCAGGAAGGCGCGCTACGTCTGACACTCTTTGGCTAAAGTCCCGTGATTGCTCATATTAAAAGCCCGTTTAAGACAATCCATTATTTATCTGTACGAGTAGCTCCTCCAGTGTAAACAGTAAGCTTTCATCCAATGGCTCAGCAGAACCGAAACCCGCTGTATCCCTCAGCTGTTTCGTCATTCTGCATTAGTTCACACTGTCTACTAATGTCCACTCTCAGTCTGTCCATGGCTGAAAATGTAAAACACCTAAGGCACAATTGACTGCCAGTATACAGTAATGACAAAAAAAAAAGGTGCATCTTTCTCCTCCCAAGAATTTACCGATTGCTTGTAACAGACGTAAATGACGATAAAGCGCAATATTCAGTGTCTGTGTTTTCGTCTTTGGGAGATGCCGGACTTAACCTGGTAGTTGCTAGAAATCTATCTGACTGAGGGTAAACAATGACACGAGACTTTTTATTTCTTAATCTTGTAGTCGGTTAAATAGTTCTAAAACAAGAAGCAAAACAAGGCCAGATATCTTAATCTTGTGACATGGGAGGGACCTGGAGCTGTAAACAATGATTGGTTAGCCTCTGCATATAATTTCAGATGTTTTACACAGTGGTACGATAAGTGTCTGATTGCGGAGCGGGGGATTTAGACAGTGATGTGGTAGGGGCTGCCTGGGATGTGGTCGTCCCCCCACTTGACCACCAGGATGTACTCTCCCTTCTCTTTGAGCTGGTAGCTGACGTTGTACAGACGGTTGCCCAAATGTTTCACTAGGATTTCCTCGCAGGGGACCTTGGGACCGTCCACACCGACAAGCAGCATGTTGCGTCCTGTGGACAGATACACAACAGATTCAGAATGCACATCCATGAATCATTTCTCAGGACACTGTCTCGGGACACTCATCCTGCCATAAAAATCTTTATTACGCAGAATTAAACATTTCATGTCTTAATTTATTTAATTTCTTCCAATTATAATGATTGTGGCTTAGATTTCATGAAAACCTAAAATTTTGTCTCTCAAATTTTTTTTGAATATTATAAAAGACCAATTTTTAAAAAGTATGTTTAATTTGGAAATGTTGGCCTCTGAAAAGTATGTCCATCTATATGCACTCAAAACTTGGTTGGGCTGACTTGAACTACTGGAAATTGACTTCTCCATGATATTCTAATTGATTGAGATGCACCTGTATAAGTGAAAGAAACTTTAAAGTGTTTGGTCCTGATATATTTTGAGTTGGACTGAAAGGAGTAATAAAGCACACTTTTGGATGTTGCAATCCCACACACCTGCTTTGCTGCAGTCAACACTGAAGCTGTTCTTCTGACCAATGAAGCCCTTGGTCAGGCCAAGGCCCTTTGCCACCACCTTGCTGGCGTCTGATTGGGTAGGAGCCCCCTGCTGAGAACAGCTGATGGCGCGGGTCACCGGGTCGACCATGACGGAGGAGGTTTCATGCATACTGTGGCTGGACACGAGTTTGGACCCTGGATGATGGAAACGAGACTGTCAGCTCTCAAGAGATTTGCATATTTAGGCTTTACATGGCATTTGATTTGCCAGAGAATTAGGGGTCTTCCTCACCAGTAATCTTGGCTTTGAAGGGGCTTCCGACGATGTGGTAAGGACCACCATATTTGATGGAGATGAGATAGTTGCCGGGGGCCATTGGGGTGTACGTGACCTTGTAGCCCTCGGGGCACTCCACACAGTCCATCTTCACCTTCGATGGCCCATCGATGGTCACAGCGAGCGCTCCGGGGCCAGCGCTGCTCGTGTTCACCACAAATTCACATGCAGTTCCTGGAGCAGACAAACAACTCCGATAAGAGATGGATCGAAGTGGCTGATGAAGTTCTCTTTTTGGTTGTGTAGGGCAGATTGGCTACCTGTGGTGCCTCCTTCAAGCCCTGCTCCATAGGCAGACACCATCCCAGGATCTCCAGCCTGGCCTGTCTCTCCAACACGGATCTTGAAGGGACTACCAGGGATGTGACTTCCATTGAATTTCACATCGATGAGATAGAGACCGTTTTCTCTGGGGATGAACCGGACTGCGTACTTATCTAGACAGAGCAAGGGAAAAAATAACACTGATGGAGATATATATACCAATGGTCTCGTCCTGCTAACTGAATTCATCACCATCATATGTGCATGTGTGTGTGATCAGTCTGGGGGTGTTCAGGTGCGTTTCGATACCCTCTGTGTGGTTACCTTGGTCAATCTCAGTGACCACACACTCCTCAAGAGCTCCTGATGGGCTGTGGACCTTTGCATCGATCACACCCTTTGCTCCGTTAAGGCTGACAGCAAATGATGCAGGCTGGTTCACCTTCAAGCCGGATTCCTGCTCGACAAAACATACTCACACGCTCAACACGGTGTCAACATTGTCACTATTATTAAAACCCACCGGATAACTACTCCACAAACTGCACTTAATATTATTTTGGACCATCTTGGTCGCTATGTAGCTTACCTGGGGGTCGCTAACAGGGCTAAAGAGGAGGGCTGCACAGTAAGAGTCAAAAAAAGAAGGTGAATTTAACAGACTGAAAAGGAGAAAGAAGTAGAAAAGTGAAAGAAGGAAAGTTGTGAAATGGAGCTGCAGTGAATTTTTAGTTGAGGTGGGTGATCTCCATGGATGTGAGTATTTATCGATGATCAGTATTGTAAGGAAGCTCATTTTCAGATGTGTGAATCACATTAAATTAAAAATAGTGCTATATGGAGCACAAATTCTAGCATAAGTAAAAATATATAAATGTGTCAATAACTGACCTAATAAAACAAAAACTCGACATAAATGAATTGACCTCTCAGCCCTTACTATATACAATAATTTCATACATTATTATACCATTTGATTCATCTGTCCATACATAGGTTCATTACTAATACATATATGTTTTTGATTATGTCTTTATTCATGTGAGTGTGAACAGAAAGGAAAAACAGCCCATGTCAGACCTCTTTAACCCGTTAGCACCCCTTTCGTTTTAAAGGTGGGAGGCTGTTGGGAGCCTTTAGAATGAGGCACGAGAAACACACACAATCCTTTCGTATCCCAGAAGCCCTTGTACTGCCCAAATATGCAGCAGCTGCTGATCCTATGACTGCACCTCTCCATTTGGCTGAATTAATCACCCTGGCCTTCTTACAAACTCACTACTTCGACGCACTAAGACTGTTAGTTTTATCTCGTCATTCGCTCTCGTAAAATCTTGTCATATCAACAATTATTATAATCACAAAAACTTCTAGAAATTGTTTTACCCAGATATAACTTCTTGTAAGTTTCTTCTATTGTGTTATAAGATATATTCTGATCTGATATTTCACATAAAAGTCAAAGCAAAAGCTGCTGCTGCATTATGGGCGTTGTACTGTGGCCTGGTTTGTGTGCACACGGATGTGTGCGTGTCTCAGAGCCTCACCTGAAGACTGGCAACAGTGAGGCGACGGGCATCATCTGATGGTGAAGCCACAGGAACGATGAAGGGGCTGTCGGGAATGTGCTCATCATTGAAACGGATCGACACCTCGTAGTCTCCTACAGAGGAACAGATGGCCAGTCAGATACTACAACTGTCACAAATACAGAAAGCAAGTCCATTACACAGGCGTGCAGGATCATTTATAGGATATATATAAAACACAAATGATATATTTCAAGGATTTCTTTGTCATCCCCAGCAAGTTTCACCCATCCATATAACTTCTCCTGTCTCTTCTCTCACCAGGCTCCTGCACAATGTAGGACACTCCGCTCGAGCCATCTTTGCGGTCCTCAAAGGCAATTTCAGCCTTGCTTGGTCCTTCCACAGCGATGCTGAGACCTCCGGCTCCGGCTTCCCTCGTCCAAATACTGAACTCGGCTACGCACAACAAACAGAGTCAGGAACACGGGGCAAAGAGCCACAGCACAGCGGACACATGCCATCCAGCCACCACACCTACCTGGTACTCCAGCCTCTGCTCTCTCAAGTCCCGGCCCTCCAGCACGGACTTTATGCGCCCCTCCCTCTCCCAGGGGGCCGACAGTAAACTGGAACGGGCTGCCGGGCACATGCATGCCATTGTATTTCACGCACACGGTGTGCACACCCGTCTCGGTTGGGACGAAGCGAATGCAGTAGGTGTTGTTCTCTCCCTCCATGATGTCGGCTTTGTGAATCTGGCCGGATGGGCTGGTCACCTGAGCGGTCATGTCCGCTATGCTGATCTCTGCAGAGACACGCAGATGAAGACAAACACGTTGGACGAAGGTCATGACATTTTTTTAATGCTTTGAATTTGCATAATTTCCGTTTCAGTCACCTGGGATCTTGAGGCTGAGGTCACACTGGCTGCCGACGTTGGCAACCGATGCAGCTCTCTTCTTCCTGGTGATGCTCTCCTTCATCCTGCCCTCACCTGTTACCTTCACTGTGAACGCGCTCCCTGAACACACACAAGCACACGCAATGGCTGAGTTTAGATATTCTGAAACACTTTGGTCTAGACTGGTATGTCTGGCTATTTTAGGGTGAGCACCTGGAACATGTTGGTCAGCAAACTTGATGTTGATGATGTAATTGCCAGGCTCGGTCGGGCAGTAAGTGACCTTGCAGGTGCCGTCCTCTTGGTCTTCAGTGTTGATGTCCACTTTACTGGGTCCCTCAATGGACAGGCTCAGGCCGCCATAGCCTTTATTGAAGAGGAGTGATGTGAAATCCAAAATCAAGATGACTTCTATGAATTTGAAGGTATCAAAAATACTGGTATCCAACGTGTACCTGCATCACGGGTGTCAATGATGAATTCGGCAGGCTCAAAGGTCCTGGCTTCGCTCAGGCCCTGGCCGCTAACACGCACGCGGCTGGCATCACCAATCTCAGACTGGTTGATCATAACAGCAATGGGGCTGCTGGGAATGTGCCGGCCGTTCTTCTTGATGTTCACCAGATGCTCTCCAATTTCCTTCGGAACGAATGAGATTCCTATGACAAAGGGGAGGTGAAAATTAAAAACGTGATCATGGCATCTGGGCTGATGAAAAATGGTCAGTTTCTGTTTGCTTGCTTAAACACTTACCAACATGTCCATTGCGCAGCATCTTCAGGAGGCACGGCTCCTCGCGGCCCGAGGGCGTGGTGAGCGAGGCGGTCAGCTGGCTGAGGTCGAACTCTCCAATGTCAAGGGGAATATCTGCAGCTGATCCCACCTTTAGATGGGACATCCTCATGGAGTCATCACCTGAAAACATATCAGGAACAGGTCAGGTTGGGGCAAATTTTGATCAGAAACACAACAAAGTCACATCATGGGATTTATTCAAGTCAGTAGGTAACTGAGTTAAGGATAGTTGATATTACCAGTAATCCTAGCAGAGAAGGGGCTGCCAGGGATGTGCTTGTCATTGTATTTGACCAGGATGCTGTAGTCTCCTGGCAGGACAGGCAGGTAGGACACAGTGCAGGTCCCATCCTGGTTGTCTACACAGCTGATGTCAGCTTTGGATGGACCCTCGATGGCCAGTGAAAGACCACCTGCACACAAATAATATGATGAATCATTCCAATTTGTCCTTGAAGTAATCGATTTAGCCTTCTCTTCTTATTGAAGAAAGTAAAGTATATTTTATTTCATTTAAAACAATTCAACACTAGCTACACTAGCAGATGTAATAGCAACATACCCTCTCCTGCATCTTTGGTGTTAACAGTGAAGACAGCAGGCTTGTTGACGGTTCCATGGATGAGGCCGGGACCATAGGCACTGACATTTCCGCTGTTCATATAGTCCACATAGAACTGCAAGGGACTTCCTGTAAACCACAATAAAGACCAGATAAAATAGAGTCAGGTTGATAATACTCATTCTCTCCTTAATGATTTCTCATTGAGGAAGTTTTTTCTTTTTTTTACAATTGTTTGAGAAGAAATTCATACCAGGAATGTGGATGCCATCGTATTTGATGTCCATCTCGTGCAGACCGGCTTCAGTTGGAGCATACTTGACAGTGACTGTGCCATCCTTGTTGTCTGTAATGTCGGGCTTGGCCACCTTACCCGATGGCATTCGGACCTCACCTTCAATTCAGGAAAGAAGCAAACAATGATAAACTTGAAACAGAAAATGTCATTCAAACCTTGCATTCAAAGTGTTTGCAGAAATTATATTGCAAACACAGTTACACTGTTTATTACCCGTGATCTCGCCCTTCTGGATGGTGAACGGGATGACCAAGTCGAATGGCCTCAGCCCTGCAACATCCAAGCCATTCATTCCCATGGGTCTGTCTGTTGCCTGGGAGACAGAGGACAGAGGTCAATGAAGAGGCCACGGAAATCGGTGTGGTTTATAGAGCAGAAACGTCCCGCACACCAAGAAACCAAAATGGGATGAGACAGTCATGAGATGAAATGATTGATCATAGAGATGACAATGGTGATCATGGGCGTGATGATGACACCAACACAAACTGCGAGAGAAAATGAGATGAGGACAAAAAAACAAACAAAAAACACTAGTGGGTCAGTGGAGGTTGGAGAAGACAGCTGAGCCATTTTGCTAAATGTGGAGCGGCAGACGTTTCCACATTGAGATTTCTCAAAATGGCCACTTTGGTTTCCTAAGCAAGTTGACATGGAGCGCTGCTGAACAGCTGGGCTGCACAATGATTTATGGTAAATGTTTAATTTGCAAGGGGCATATCTTTGTGTGTGGATGTATTGAAACATCCACATTCTGGAGAAAAAAGGTCCCAGAGTAGATTGTGCAGCACTGTTGCACTGTCAATGCATCTAAGGAATCCTCCGTATGAAATGGACAAACAGGATGTGAGGCGTGAAATAAGCGACAAAAAAGCCCTCTCAGAGATGACACCTGTAATAAGAGACAGCAGACACTGACACAGGCCATGGACGATGATGATGATGATGTGGATGAGAGAGGAGGAGGAGAGAGAAAGAAGGGGAAAGTAGTGGTAGGACCCAGCTATAATGGAGAAGGATGAGTTAATAATAAGAGGCCGGAGCAGGCAGAGGTTTTAGGTACCCAGGGCTGTTGAGCGTAGTACTGGGGCATTTGGCTCTGCTGCATGAGCTGGTCTGATGGAGCTCCTTCCAGCGCCTGAGGTGGGAGGAGGTGGTGGTGGTGATGGGTAAGGGCAGTGCAGGGGATTGGGAAGGTAAAAATATGGAGGGGATTGGAAGGGAATAAAACAGCAGTCAGAATGATTTGGAAAAATGCGTGGCATCACCAGGACCCAATCACAAAGCTGTGGGAAGGAACGGCATTAAGGATTTGTGGGTGTGGCTGTTACACTGACTCAATGGCTGTTGGTTTACCCTGCATGTCTGTGTAGAACAGGCAATATTAAATATAGAAGTTATCCTAAGTGTAACAAAATATATCATGGTATCATTAGTCAATACCAACATGGAGGCATTCCAACATTAAAAGTCAACTTTGTTCTGTTGCAAAGCATCACGTGAACTGTGACTCTTATTCTTGAATGATGCAATTACTCGTCAACACAATAAGACACCAATGCACCTCCACATTTGTGTGAGTGCATGCCCAGCAAAACCAAAGGGTCAAGGACCGACCGTGGGCCGAATCAGACCATCAAACTATCCAATTAAACAAGAATATTAGAATTATCATGATTCAGACCAAGAAATAATCAATTGGGCTTATTTTGTTTGAGGCACTTATACAAATTTAAAATCACTCACCGTGACTTGGAAGGGACTGTTGGGGATGTGCTCCCCTCCGAATCGGACACAGATGACATACTCGCCAGGCTGTGGCGCCGTGTAGAAGATGTCAAATGTGCCGTCCTCGTTCTCCACAACGTCTACATCAAGCTCAGCTCCTTCGGGTGTGCACACGCTGCACGTCACCTTGCCTTTCCCAGCAGCCTTAGCGTCCACTGTGATAACTGTCTGTTCACCAATCTGGATGGTTGGACCAACACCAGCGCCTGCAGAAACGTCAAGAAAAAGTCAGCTGTGTGATACAACCCGCCTAATGATTCAGGCTCCCTTTCACGCGCCAAGCATGCACATTCCACAACCATGAGACCAGGTTAAAGTAAGATGAAATGTAGTCATGTTATATCCGTCAGCTATATGTTGTTACTATCGACTAAAATTGTTATTGTCATACAGTTTCCACGTAAAACTGGAAGCCAAAGTGCCATTTCACCATGCCATCCTACCTTCTCTGTTAGTTCATTAGTGTGTCCAATTTCATATACAACAGAGAGATAGAAACAGAAACTGAGAGGAAGTAGACACTGAGATGAGATGAGAAAGTTAAAAGACGAGAGAGAAAGGGAACTGGAGACTCTGTTGAAAGCTGGTGCCACTATCCTCCATGCTGACAGAGAAGAGAGAGAAAGCAGAGAAGCTCCTCTACATTACAAAGTCGTTCAGAAGGCTTACCTAAACCGTGACCGCCGATTGAGACTGATAATAGGAACGGTGAGAAGCAGGAGAGCAAGAGAAAAAAAGTGACAAAAGACAGTCAGGTGGGGGTGGGGGTGATGGGAGGCAATAACTGTGCTCCAAATACTTGGATGAAAAAAAGTAAAAACAGTGATGGTGGAGTTTGAAGCAGGGAGGGTTGGTGTGTGTGTGTGTGTACAGGGGAGTGTTTGGGAAGGCTGTGGAGCACAGCGTGAGGAACACAGCATGTCAATGCATGAAAAATAATGAGATATGAGCTGCAGATGTGAACCTCTGCTTTTTATCTCCTCCTAGGCTATGCAGAATTAAATCAAGTCATAATGTGTACAATGTATGATTCATGTGAGGCATGTAAACTTCTAGGTTTTCCATGGTCACAAGTGTTCCAACAGAAGAGCAATCTTCTGAGCTACCGTGGCTGCAAGAGGACAGTTGGCGTTAAGTGTTGTGGAGCCCTGAAAATGCCTGCAAAAACTGACCTTCATCTGAGAAATCTTGGAAATAGTAGGGAAAATGGCAACACTCACAAGGAGAATTATAATCCAAGGACATATGATCACATATAAGCAATTCATAGAGGACGGAAAAGAAGTTGGGTAACAATATAAACGATTTTACATCAGTGAGGCCTTTGAAGTGCAGACTAGTGTGCCTACCTGTGACGGTGCACTTGCTGGCATCTCCTGTGGGCAGAGCCCTGATACGGTAGGGTGAATATGGGATCTCGTCCCCTCCGTATTTAATCAGGATGGTGTACCTGCCAGTCATGTCTGGCACATACGACACCAGGTAGGTGCCATCATGGTTGTCACGAATGTTGGCCTTCTTAGGCTTTCCCTCGGGGTCCTACAGAGAAGTTCAGATTTGCCCGTCTCATTATATTATCATTACCTGTTTTGTGTAATAAGTGTGTAATAAAGCACTCACAGTGATCTGCACTGCCAGCAGTCCCTCCCCAGCATCCTTGGCGTCGATGGTGAACTCGACGGGCAGAGATGCGGGCACTCCTGTGGTGTTAAGGCCAGGGCCACTTGCACGCACCTTGCTGGCGTCATGGGTGGGAAGCACCTTCACCTTGTAGGGGCTATCAGTGGTGACAGCAGAAATTAGTTGTACACAAACAGATTGAACTGAAGGAAATTAAGTATCGAGTGTGTGTGGTGTGTGTGTGTGTGTGTGTGTGTGTGTGTGTGTGTGTGTGTGTGTGTGTGTGTGTGTTACCTGCGTGGGATTTCTTCATCAGCATATAACACATTGATGGAATATGGTCCCTCCCTGGTGGGTACGTAGTTGACTGTGTGAGTTTGGTCGCCGTTATCCACAACTTCCACAGGCTCCACCACACCTACACACACACAAAAAGCGTTGTTAGTAGGACTGTCAATGTTAGAATGCCCGCGCACAATGCAAGGTTCAATCATGAAGGGAAGTGTTAGAACGCACCTTTGGGTCCCTGTACGCGGACCTGCAGTGGGGCCACTCCAGCTTTGGAGGCGTCCACGGTGAATGCCTGAGGAATATTGGCTCTGACGTTGTTGCCAAGCCCAGGACCCTGGCACTTCACCTTGGAACTGTCCACTGTGTCACTGACTGGCACAGAGAAGGGACTTCCTGTGTAGACACAGAAAAAAAACAAGAAAAGTTAAGACAAAAATCAGAAGATAATCAATTTTTATATATATCTTTTCCAATAACCACAGTATTTCATTACCTTTGATGGGCTGTCCTCCATAGGTGATGTTGAGGTTGTAGGTGCCCGGCTCATAGGGGACGTACTCCACGCTGCAGCTACCATCCTTGTTATCAGTGCAGGACATTTTGGCTTCAGATGGACCCTCCATTGCTAGCCCAAGACCACCAGTACCTGCCCCTCTGCAAAAAGGCACAACAACAGACATTAGTGAGAAAAAAACTCCAGCCGAGAACTTCTTACTATCTCAGAACCTCTGAAAGTTGAAAATGAAAGTTCCATTCCACTTACCGGGTTTCCACTGTGAACTTGTTGGGCTTGTTGGTGATGCCACCTTTCAGTCCCGGGCCGTGAACGCGTACGCGAGCCGGATCGCAGCCCTCGGTGACAGCAACACGGAATGGACTCTTAGGCACCGGGGAGCCATCATAGCAAACCTCCACATTGTGTGGGCCTAAAGGGAATACAGGTTACAGCCACAGCTTCACAATCACATATCAGAAAATTGGCAGGACAAAATGTAGACATTCCACGAAATCAATTTCAACTCACCCTCCTCATAGGGAGTGTACTCCACACTGTAGGTTCCATCGCCAAGGTCGGTGATCAGGGCGTCTGTATGAGTGCCGGATGGGTTGCTGATGAGAGTTTTGATGTGGTCGCCTCCAGACTGAGTGAGCGCACGAGCATCCACCGTGAAATCTGTGGTTGCCTCACGGAAAACACCTACAAAAACACACAATGGTGTTGAAATGTTTTCAAGCTTTTATTGGGCTCAGACTACACTCGCCAGAGAATACAGACTGCATTACCTTTGCCCTCCACTCCTGGGCCAAAGACGCGGACCCCACTGGCATCGACGGCAGGCTCCACGTTGAGTCGGGCGGGGAAGTTTGGCACATCCTGGCCACCATAGCGGATGGTGAGAGTGTAAGAGCCGGGGTAGAGGGGGATGTAAGTGATTGTGTAAGTCCCATCTCCGTTATCCTGGATGTGAACCTCAGCCTCCGTGCCGCTGTCTGAGATGATCTCGATTGTCAACTCAGCCGGGCCGGCGTTGGTACAGTCCACAATGAACTCCCCTGTTTCCCCCACCTTGGCACGCTCCAATCCTGGGCCAGAGCAGCGGACCTGAGGGGAGATTAATGATTAATGAATTCATGTGTC
Organism: Mullus surmuletus; assembly: GCA_903171835.1. Lineage (NCBI taxonomy): Eukaryota > Metazoa > Chordata > Actinopteri > Syngnathiformes > Mullidae > Mullus > Mullus surmuletus. The sequence continues at coordinate 38,081 of CAESWR010000231.1, read as the reverse complement.
AACAACTGCACATATGAAGCAACGTTATCTGCCAACAGCTGCCGCGAACCTTGGAGGGGTCCGTGGTAGGATAAGCTGTGGGTTTGAAGGGAGATCCTGGGATTGGAACTCCATCGTAGGTCAGCTCGACCTGGTATGGCCCCGCCTCCCGTGGGATGAACTTGACCTGACTGGTTTCTGGGTTCAGGCCTGGCTCAACCTGCAGAATCACATGCATCAATGCAGGTCAGCATAAGCATTCTGTTGTACCTCAGAAAGTATAGATTGCAATGAAAATTTCACATAGGATAGTTAGAAAGCTAAAAGATCAGAAGCCAAAAAATGTACATTAATCTGTATGAATAATCATGTGTCTCACCTTGCTGGCCACAGGCTTTCCTGATGGTCCGGTAACCTTGGCTGCCACCTTGCCCTGACCGCCAGCGCCCTTTGATTTCACAGTCACTTCCTTGTCTTTGCCAACAGTCATTTCTGCAAAGACACACAGAGCAAAGAGCTGAAAACATGGGAGTCGAAATGTATTAACATGAATGTACAAAACACATGAGGTCTTCGGTTATGTTTTTTAATCCTTCACAAACTGCCTGGTAATCAAAATGGTAACATTAAAAGGTGGTACGTACTGTCTCCAAGGCCAGTCACATTGATCTTGCTGAGGTCCAGTGTAGGTGCCACAGCAACGTTGAAGGGACTCTTGGGAATATTATCACCTCCGTAGGTCACAGCCAATCCCAGAGGACCCTAGACAGAAAAAGGGAGGAGAACCACAAATGGGGTTACACAATGGAGCTTATAGGGCATCGAGATGTCAGGTTAAGACTAGAGGAAGATTGGAACACAAAGCGCATAAATATAAACAATGAAAAAAATTAACACCGTTAATAGTAAATTAATACTTTTGACCAATTAACCTATTAGTTCTTTGGTCTATCATGCTAATTGGCGAGATTTAGTGGTGAAAGTGTGCTCCTCCCGTCTTACCTGCTGCACAGGTGTGTATTTCACAGTGTGTGTGTTGTCGTGGTTGTTGATGATCTCAAAGTCCTTGACAGCCTCTCCTTTGGTAGGACCGCTGAAGTTGCAGTCCAGGTTTGCCTTTCCTGCTCCCTTGGTGTTCACAGTGAAGTGAGTGGGCTTGTTCAGTTCCACACCTGGCAGGAAGACACAGGACATTCTTTATACTTAAAGTCAAATCGTCACAAAAATCCATTTTCTCATCTCTATTGGACATATTAGAGTAATTCAACAATAGGTTCACTTGAGTGTTTGTTTAAACCAATTAAATCTTAAAAATAAAGAGAAAGGACTATAGATTTCACACTGAATAACCTCATTAGTCGTGTTCTTACCACTGCGGCTGAGTCCTGGTCCCTCTGCCTTCACTTTGCTGGCATCATGAGAAGGATCCACTTTGACCCTGATGGGTGTCATTGGAATGGCCTGAAATAGATAAAAATAAGCATCATTGTCACTGTAATGCACAGGTGCATGTTTTTTATTGCCCTGCTCTATGGGCCCCATCAACAGCAATGTATGATTCCAACTCACCTGGTCAGCAAACAGAACCATGATGGTGTAGCTTCCTGCTCCAGGGGGCGTGTATTTCACAGTGAATGTGTCGTTGTCGTTTCTGATGATGTCAAAGTCGATGTCTGCCTCGGCAGGTCCCACCACTCCGGGGGCACACTTGATTCCTATGCTGATGTCACCTGTGGAGAGCAGCAGATCCCTTTGTTAACATGACAAAAATGAATACAAAAGGTACCATTTCCTGTTTTCTTTCAATTCTGAGATGTTGCGACAGTTTCATGCAACCGTACCTTGTCCAGCCTCTGCACAGTCCACGGTGAAGTATGTTGGCTCGAAGGCCTTGAGGCCAGTCTTGGCCACTCCGGGTCCTGACACCTTTACCTTGTTTGGATGACAGCCTGCTCCAATAGTCATCTGTGGTTCAAATAACAAAAGCAAAAGAGAATTCCATATGATGAAAAGCCCATTAAAAAAGAACTGTGTGTGCACATAAACTGTTAATAAACTCACCCTGAAGGGACTGTCAGGGATGTTGACTCCTCCCCAGGAGACCATGACAGTGTGTTTCAAAGGCTTGCGTGGTGTGTAGGTGCAGGTGTATGTGCCATTGCCATTATCTTTGACCTGGACGTCCAGGGGAGTGCCCTCACCGTCCTGCATTTTGAATGCAATTGAAATATCAAACAATTAAAATACTAATACATTTTTGTTAGTGGGCTAGTGACCTACACTGTTCCTCTTTTTTAAGCACACACCTGAGCAGCAATCTTCAGAGGAGCTTTTCCTCCTTGTTTGGCATCGACTGTGAACTCAGTGGGCTTTCCGACAGCCAGGCCGCTGCTTTGAAGACCTGGGCCAAATGCTTTCACCTGGAAAGCACAATCAGTTTTGTATTTGCACAGAAATCCTTCGTGCGTGACACAAACCCAGTTACGGCTATCAACAGGTAGTATTTTGATGTTATCTCCGGGTGTGTGCATACCTTGTCAGGATAGAAGTCTTTGCCTGGCGGGTTGACAATCTCAGCCATGAAGGGAGAGTGCTGGATGTCCTCGTTGTTGCAGAGCACGTGCACGGCGTACTCGCCAGCCTCCGTGGGCCAGTAGCGCACGTCGCAGGAGCCATCACCCTTATCGTCACATTCAATTTTGGCCTGGGATGGACCTTCCACTGAGAAACCTGGGAAAGAAGAACAGGCAAGCTTAGAAGCCAACAAAAGATTACACTTTTTGAAGGTGCATGTTTCGTCTTCTCCGCCTCACGTACCCAGTGTACCGACATTGTCTCCGACGGCCTCCACAACAAAGTCAGCGGATTTGCCGACCACGCCGCCCTCCAGTCCCGGACCCCAGGCCCTCACCTTCTGTGGGCCGGCCTCAGCGCCAATCTTGACCTCAATGGGGCTAAAACAATGGGACAGCGATTGGTCTCACTGAACACCTCAGCTGGAGTGTTTGCTCCTCTAGGAGTGTGTGTACCTGCGGGGAATGTGCTGCCCTCCCCAGGTGATGGTGATGGAGTAAGTTCCAGGTGTGGTGGGGTAATACTCAAATCCATACACACCATCTCCAAGGTCTTTCCTTTTACACGGCTCGTCAAGACCCTCTGCAAAGAGTGATGCAAATCAGCCCTATCTGTGCATATTGAATATCTCAAATATTTTGAAATAATAAACTGTGAGAGAAAGCATCATAAATCGTATTCATAGTGGGAGTGAACGCTGGCATTTCACCCAGGCAATAATAATAATAAACTCACACTGCAAGGGTTCACTTTTGGTCAGTTTTAAGTTCCCTGTTTGCTCTACAGAGAGATAATTTCTGTTTGCTGTCCAGACTAAAAAGCCTTGAGAAGCAAAACAGTGATTTGGGGCTCCACTAAAATAGCAATGACTAAATTCTAAAAAAGGTAAAGAAGAAAAAATTTGTTTTTAACTTTGTTGTGTTTTCAAAAAAAGTCATATCTAGTGACTTTTCAGGCAGACATTAGCTAACCCTTCATGCCTACTTTAAATTTGTGATTTTGCGCCACATTAAGTAATGCATTTGATCAGAAAATTAATACACTTTCGGTTTAGCCAAATAAGGCGATCCGTCTTGTGTTTGAGGATACACAGACAAATTTGTTGACTCTTTGGCCAGACACCGACTATCCTTGAAGGCAGTCTACAGCTGTTGAGATGATGAATGACTGATGTAAATCAAGATAAGCACTATTCTTCAATTGTTAAAGCTTTTTCCAGTTCCAGAGACGTGCCAAATTCGCATTCTATTGTGGCCACAAACTCCAACATTTTGTCTGTTTGTCTTTGAGGATCCTAATGTGAGAGGCTCTAATGACATAATATTAAATCTTTTGTATTTTTTGTTTGTACAAGTCATTACAAGTGGATTTACAGCCTGAGGGCGTGTGTTACCATAGATGGAGTTGATAATGACATGAATGGTTTGAAGTGCAACTCACTGGGCCCCTTGATGGAGACTTTGAGTTCTCCAGTGCCGGCTCCTTTGGTGTAAACCTTAAAGTCTGCAGTCTCCTTCACCCGCAGGCCCTTTGGCTGCAGACCACGACCCTTTGCTTTGCAGAGGCTGGGGTTACATGCTGCGGAGAGACGCACAAAGAGAAAAAAAGTGAGCAAGAAGCAGACACAGAGACAGCTCTCAGTATTCCGACTCCAACATCATAACCACATGTGAGTTCAGTGGTCGTTTTAGTGGGGAGGAAAGGAATGAGGTGCCGGATGAATGATATGAAACCAAAATAATTTCCATCCTAGTGGTACATCCATCACAGTGAAGGTTTGCTGGAAAGCCTTTCATTCTTTATAACCAACTCTTTCCTCGCGGCTCCTGCCCTCCACGCCCCCTTCCTTGTGCCTCCTATCCATCTATCTTAGCACACAGAGTGAATTCTTAGACCCCAGCAAAGGAAGCAAGCACAGGAAGTGGAGTGGCCTTCACATCTACTGATTAGACATAAAATAGCTGCCGAGTCATAGTTGGATGGTTCTGCGGGGAGTGGAGGAAACCTCACAGGAACACGGACACAAGCTATTTGATAGGGGTCTTTGATTGGGATATGGCCTGCTTGTCACTCCACTTTGGAAGAAAAATAGAATTCTTTAAAATTGAAATTTCAATGTCAAAAAGGCAGGTACAAATCTACAGACCCTAATAACAAAGGTGTAGACAGATAATAATTTAATGTGATTATTTAAAGGGGCTTTTTTTTTGGACATGAAGATTAATGTATTTGTCACAGCAAGCAAAGATTACCATGAAGCTCAAATGGGATTTTTATAAAATCAATCATCACAGTGACAAAGTTATATTCGGTAGCAGTGCAAGTTTAGACTTATAATAACACTTCAGACAGACATTTACAAACCTGCCAAAGATATATAAAAGTACAGTACGAAATTAGACCTACTTGAATAATGTGGAAAATTCCAGGCTTGGGGAAAAGTGATTTACATCTTCATGCAACTTAAAGTATGTGACTTGTAACATGATTAAAGCTACAGTTACAAGTAAGAAAGACATTAGGATGCCTTCGATATCTGATCTTCAACTGCGAGAGGCAGGAAATAAATATAACCTTCGAAGGGTTGAATTGCAGCAGTTTGCAGTAAATTTCTATCCAGTTTAAAGACCTTGAAATCCTATTTCCATTATCATTTTCTTCGTATGACTGATGGGATTAGACACAAACACTTGTTTCTTTTCCTTCTGCACTTTCAAGATCACATCTGACTAAATGACAATCACACAGCTCGGATGAAACATTGAAGTTTTAACCGTGAATAATATCTTATAATATTTTGTTTATATTGCCTGCTGTAGTTGAAGGATTTAGTCGTATTCCTAGTGTTTGAAAATATCCACCATCAAAATGTCATATTCCTGTTTCATACGTACTGGTCGTTCGCGATCAAAATCTATTTGAATGAAAGAGCAACAGTGAAACTTTGATGTGCTGTAACATATCTACAAGTGAGCTGGAACAAATTAGGAATGAAGCTGCAGCTTTATGGCGGTGTTAATCTAGTAAGTGTAAGAAAATGTGCATTACAGCATGCAGCATGAACGAGAAACAGGAGTATTTTCCCATAGATGCTTTGAAAAATCCTAATAAGGAAACAAAGTACCGGGGATGTTTGAGTCATATGGAGTTTTGTTATGCTTTATAAGCAGATGACACACAAAGCACACAGGGGGAAATTAGTCACAAATGAAAATTGGCACATCAAACACAGGGTGAAGAACAGCTGGACATGCAGGGACACACACGCACACACGGGCCTGATAAAGATTCAAGTATGAAATGGATGCCCTGCATTATGTATTTTGCAAGTATCTATCAATGGTGAATGACATTTGGTTGCACCTCCAAATGGAGCAGCCTGCTAAAACACACGCTCTTTAATTTGCCTCACTTGCACCCAATCTAGGTGCGGTTCGCAAGCATTAACCCTAAAACAATTCTTTGAAGGAGTTTCATGAGGACGGCCCAAATTGTCCTCTTTAAAAGGTTACAAATCCACCACACGCGTAACCACACACACACACGCTTGGGTACCCAAGAGAGATCCCAGGAAACAGGAAATGACAGCAGAAGGAAGAAGCCGTTCCAGAGAGAGGACAGATACCGGCAGGCCTCTATCGAAGAGAAGAGGGGAGGGAGGATCCAGCGCGACGGCAGGAGAAGACCGCAAAGCATTACACAACAACTGAAGAGAAACTGCAGAATGAGCAAACATTTAAAAGTACAAAAAAAGTTTGCTGCATTACACAACAGCTTTGTAGGCAAATGGTATTTCAATCCGACTAGAGCTCCTGGAAGACTCCACTGATGGACTCACCCTCTCCCACGCTGACCGTGAAGGGACTTTTGCTGATCTGACCGCCGGCGAAGGTGATGAAGATGGTGTGCTGGCCCTCCTGTGTTGGCTTGTAGGTGCAGCGGTAGCTACTGTTGCCCTTGTCCTCGATGGTGCAGGGCACTGTGTTCTTCTTACCGGCGGGATCCATGATCACCACCTCCACTTCTCCGACACCAGCACCTGAGAGAAACAGACAGGGGGTAAAAATATGAATAAGATTAAATAAACACAACAGAACACACACAAACGAGGAGACCGAATCATGGTGTGATCTGTAGGGGTGTGTATTGGCAGGAATGTGGCGAAACAATACATATCCAGATACACAGGTGGTGATACGATATATTGCAATATATTTGGATACTATAAGCAAGGCGATATATTGCGATTTTTTCCCCCAAAATCGGAGGCATCGTGAGATCTTTTTGTCTAGTGAGAGGAGAGGAGTGGAAGGAGGGGGAAAGACAAATGGCTGAGTCTGCTGCCAACTAGCGGTTCGAGGCATAAATAAATCTCGACACCACTGTCACCACTCAAACAGCTGATTAAACAGACAATAAAAATATTGATGCAGTGTTTCAAAAAAATCGATACTGTATCATGGCGTGAAATATCGCGATCGATATTATCTTACACCCCTAGTGATCCGTGGTATTGTTACCTGCTGTGTAGACGTCAAAGTAGGTGCTCTTGTTGGCAATGTTGCCGGAGGGCTCCAGGCCGGGACCTTGGGCCGTGGCCTTGCTGGAGTCTCCCTGAGCCATGCCGATCTCCACCTCGAAGGGGCTCTTGGAAATGTGCTGTCCTGCAAACAACACTGTCACCTACCAAAGGGTGAAAATGTTTTTGGGGGGGGAATTTAGAACATTCAACTCAAACTTAAATATGAAAAAAGTTCATGTTGGGCTCTTGATCATGACAGAGAGTCAACGATGTACCAAGCGAGTGAAACTTAACGTTAATGTGAATAGGTTTGATTTGGGAGACTAACAAAGTAAGAATGTTCCATGCATGAGAAATTTAAAACCATCATGGAGTTCCAGATGGTAGGCAGAGGCATGTCTATCGATAACATTGCCATAATCAAAAACAGACAAGAAGATGGCTTCAATTATCCACTTCTTCCTCAACATAGGGAAATATCTGTATAAATGTCCCATTTTGTTGGAGGTTATTATGTCAATGTGACATTTAAACAAGAATTCAAGGTATTTTTACTTGTCTCAGTATCTTGGTCTGTTCAAAGCAGTAAAATGTTTGAATTTCTAGCTCTTAGCCATCGTCTCTTTTAAGCAAATAATACTCAAATTTTACACACTGAAACATGATCTCCTGCTTACCTTGTGCATGCCTGTGACTTTCGGGATATAGAAGACCGAGTAGGTGCGGTTCTTATCATTGTTGGCTGTAACTTTGGCCTGGAAGGAGATTTTTTTTTAATTTTCAAATTCTAAATCAACACAAATATAATCTCTTCGAGACTTGACGGCACAGAGGGTCAGGGTCTCACCTCCTCTCTGTGTCCTGCAGGATCCTCCACGTACACCAGCACCTCCCCCATTCCTGCACTGATGGTCTCAACGGTGAACTGAGCCTTCTTCATCACAACGTTACCGACTGGCTCAATACCTGCAGAGAGAAGAGTGATGGGACACCAGGATGAGGCTTTGTTCGGTCACATAACTTCTCTAGCTCAGTTTATGAAGAATTTTATCCACAACAATCAATCTGGAGAAACTTAAATTCCAACTTTTTGGACAAGCTCACCGTTTTGGGTCCACTGTTGTAAACATGTAAATCCCCCTGCTCTAAACTGATCCAGCTGCTCAGCCCAGCTGCTTCTTGAGCTTCAGTTATTGCGTGTGTGTGTGTGTGTGTGCGCGTGTGCGTGTACCTGGCCCATAGGCGCGGGCTTTCTTGGGGTTTAGTTTGGGACGCAGAGGTGCACCAGGCTTCAGTTTGGCCTTCGGGAACTGGGACAGGTAGGTCATGACAGAATGCTCGTCCACATTGGGGTCGACGATCTCCTCTGGCGTGATCACCTAAGAGACCAAGATGAGACAAAATAATATTTTTCTCATGTTTTTTTTCCCCCTTCTTTCACATGTTTGTTGATCCAGAAAGGGGAGGGCACAGCTAGAGAGCTTGGTTAGCTGCCATGGGAACCGTAACCCACAAAAATCAACTAACAGTGTTGTGATTCACTGATCAAAACCACATACCCATCTCTACCTCAGCTCAGAAAGTACCTGAGACCAACTCACAGTCGCACCAGACGACGAAGACACACTTATTGTCTGATTTACAACCCACAGAGACAGCAGGGGAAGGGACGAGACAGTTTCATTGCAGAAGCAGAGTGGCAGACGGAAATGGCAGCAACCACAGAATCAACCGTCGGCACGCTATGCCGTGCCAGCTGCCGAAGATGTACCAGTTAGGCCAACACAAGCTTGTCACACAGTGACTAGTGCGGCTAAAATCGGAAAACAGCAAAGTAAACAACGGCTTTGAGAAAACAATTTCAATTCTTTAATAGAAATGGTTTGGATGAACGCCAACGATAAAACACATTCAGATAATCCCATTAGAAGGCCAAATTAGCTGGATATTGCACATATAAAGCAAAAACATCTTGTTCTTCTGTGCCACAGAATTCTGTAGTCGTTCCAAAAACTTAAACCATTACCAATCAGCCAAAGTGTGACTCAACTCAAGTTATGCCCTCAGGCTTCTTCATTATCGTTCCGGTTTCCTCGGGTCTAAGTCACTTGACGAGTTTTTAAGTGTTAATTGTTTCCTTTCCAACATAGGAAAATCCCAGTGAACCCAAATGCATCGTGGCAAACCCACGTGGGAAAGTTCTCTTTGTTCTTTGATTGCTTTTTGAGGGTGAATCCGCAAAGAAATCCTGAATCCTACCACAAAGAAATCACACTGATTCTAACCGGACCAACATACAACATTATATTTCTTGACGTTTCATTTTAGAGAGTGTTAATTAGCTAGCAGTGGTGCTGATCGTACCTGCGGGATGCCCAGCCAGTCGTCGGCTTGTTGCATGGCCTCGCGGGCATTGTCCACTGGTTTGGTCTGATCCCACTGGTCCCAGTCAGGACAGAGACCTGAGGGAAAGAGGAGAGACGTTATTCATTCATTTAATCTGCTGATTGATCACCCGGCAGTTAATAAACCAAATAACTAAATAAACGATGCGTCCAGTCTGTTATTGGTGTTATTATCTCCCCACAGAAATGCCCGCTCTGACATCCAAATCTATTTCCCAGCATTCACAATCAGACCTTCACATTCACAGTCCTGCTAAGTGAATGCGTGAGACGGAGCATCTGGAACTAAGCTGCAACACTTGATGTGAAATGTAGTATTTCTGTTGGATTACGGCACATTAAAGTTGACCTGAACTTTATTGCACAAAGAAACAGAGCTTGTTGTGTTGCAGCCAAGTGGTCTAATTGAAGCCAGCATGTTGAATCTGAAGTTATAGCCCTGATGATATCCATTAGATAAAGGGAGAATGCAAAATGCGCACATTTGAAGGTGACTCTGCCTCGGTAAATCAGGCACGCGGTCCTATATCTCCCTCCACTCCTCCTCGAGGCGTCTGCCCTTGAATTAATCTACAGCGTGTTATGCTAGTCTTTCATTATCACGCAAACCGTATCCAAAACATGTCTCCGTCTGCACTTATTGGTTTACTTGTTCATAATTTAGTCTGAGGTTTGAGGGTTAGTATTTCTGGACGGTGTTTGAAGTCATTTCCTTGGAGAGGGGGAATAAAAGCTTGCATCTTTATCTGAAACTCCGGGCTGTTAGCGATCCACAGGTATGCCAAATATCCCAAGCATGTAAACAGAAACCTCATTTGTCCTCCTTCTTTTCCCGTCACCTATGTACCTTCCCCCACCATGCTCCTCCCACCTCCCTGATTTAACAGGCTCACAAAAGGTTAAGTACTCCCCCCTCCTCTGTCTTTCTTGGGCAGGTCATCATTAGTTTTTACTCGCACGCACGGATGAAAATTACACACTTGCCTTTCAGCGACCTGACCTCGGGGCTGCACCTGTCAATCGCTGCTGTGTGCAGAAAGCTACACTGCTAAGCCAGACGATAAGACTGACTCTTCTTTGTTTGTGCCACTAGTTGTTAATAAGGAAAAAATACATCTAAGGCTCACCTGGAGCACAGCTGTCAACCAGGGCACCCAGGGCCCGGCCGGTCTGCCAGTCCCTGTTGAAGTTTGTGATGGGCAGCTCGGGCAGTTTGTTCTGAATCCATCCCAACAGCCTCTGCTTGGGTGTCTTCTGCCTGCCGTCGTCCCCTTCCTCGTCCTCGTCCCACATGGGCATGGAGATGGAATAGTGCAGGATCAAGGTCCATATCAGACCCAGGATCAGCTTCAGATTCCCATCGACAATGGCTTTAGAGTCTGGAGCACAGAAGAGAGAAAGGACAGATTTGAAATAATCTGAGGACATTCTGTACATTTTTACTCCCCAACATGATCGTAGAGCATGTACAAGCAGGGGAAAAAAACTTAAGATGAGTGCTTCATCCCAGAGGATATACGATTATCTGTGCTTCAAATGATTCTCTGCCATCTGCTGTCTAATGAATGGCTTCAGTCTTTAAGAGCGAGTGGGATGCATACCGAAAAATCATTAAGCGAGCCGGGTTTGGGCAGAAAGAGTCATAGTTTACGTTTATATCTAACACGAAGCGTTACGACCTTTTGGCTGGGTATGAATCAGAAGGTCCAGCATTGTTCAAGTCAAAAGACAAAGGGAGCAATATTGCCACCCTTGGTGGTTCCACATGGTGACAATCATGTGGCTCTTCATCTAGGGTTCGATTATAAGTTATTAAACCTCCTTCTGGGCCAAATAAAGAGAAAATATGGTTGATATGCAGATGACGCTTTCATTTAGAAAGTCCCCATGTGTAAACATGGTTTCTTGTTAGGTCTCCTACTTCTTTTAAATGAAGATAAGAGGAATCTTAATATAACAAGGAGAAAAGACTGTTTTTGATATAAAATACATCTATATATGTGATCTAAAGATACAGATCCATAGATCTAGAGTCTAAATCCATGTATAGATTGATTGGTTGATAGAAAGGTTTTACTGCAATTGTGGGGGAAGAGAAATTATTAAATGAATCTTCTAGATGACTATAGGGAATATTTCAAGATGAATCATATTTCAAGACTTACATAAACATAGTAGAATAGTGAATACGAGCGTGCAAATACATCCATGCATGTTATTTGTGTGCTCATCCTACTGAAATATTTCAACATTTTACACAGAATCGAGATGCAAGTTCTGGGGAGACAGTTTGGGGGGAAATCATGATGTGTATCTGACCGGCAGCACTATGCTGTAACAGAGAGCAGGCCATGTTGCAACAGAGTGACACACCAGCAAATTTAGTAACATCTGATTGGTGTAAATAACATTTGGTGCATCTTTGTCTGTTCAGAGAGAACGACACACACTCACTCACACTAACTCCAAGTGTAGGAGAAAGTGATGCAACTGCAAGCTAGCCCAGGCATGAGGAACATGACACACGCACACACACACGCGCATACACACACACACATATATTGCACAAGACACAGTTGATCAAGAGGGTGGGCCAGGAAAGGGTGGAGCAGTGTGTGTGCATGTGTGTGTGTGTGTGTGGAAAAGACTGGAGGCTAAGCTCTGATAGTATCAAGGGTCAAACAATTGGGGTCTGATAAGAGAAGGTTTGGGATTTGTTAAATCCCACATATGTCTCTGTAATTTGAGATTAGTCAGCACTAATGAATATATAAACACGGGGACAGAAGAAATTGATGCAATCTTCTTCCTGA